>JAOWAN010040338.1:0-15608 GCA_028566635.1 Lobelia cardinalis | reverse complement strand
CCATCCTTCGTAGTGGTCTTGATGAAGGGCCTGCCCGTTGGGCTTTACCTTCAATTAGTATTGGGCCTAGTGTTTGGACCTGGACCCATCAGTACTTTTGATATGGCATGGTCCTATGCTAAAGCAAAGCAACCCAGCATTGCATATTGGTATTCCATCCACCAAAAAAAATGAGAAAAAGAGAATAATACTAACCAATTTAAAAAGTAAAAACAAAAACATTCCTGTGTGGAGCAAATTGCAATCATTTCCCTAGTCTTCACTCATGGTGGGTATATATAAAAGCGAGGTCTTTGCACCATTGTATCACATTTTATCACCATTGTAACTGATTGTCTGCCACCCTTGCTTGTATGACAGGGATGTACAAGACATTTCTTATTTGTTTCACTCTTCTTCTGATTAACAGGATCAACACAACATTTGTCACCCTCAACAGCATGCCACCATCTATGCCAGAAGAGGCAAAACTCAATGTATGATTGTCTTCTCACCTGTGCATATATTGGCAAGGGAAGACCACGTGAAAATTGGAATTCAAACCATAAACGGAAAGATCAAGGGTATAAGTGGAATCCACAAAGTGGATACATCATGTGGATACATAATGTGGAAGTTAACATCTATAGCTTATCAAATACAAACAACACTTGGCTGTGAGCCTCTATTAGGGACTTGCCTCTGATCTACTGTCGCCGAGATGATACCGAGTACTGTTCCAGCTGTAATTACAAGGAAAAATTATCACCCTTTACCAACAAAGAAAGGAACAGAGAGACAACTCTAAAGTGAAAAACTCGTACTGGGCTTGGTTCTGCATCATCCGGATCTGCTGAATTCTTTGTTTGGGAATGTTGACACACTCCAGAGCTGTAAGAAGAAGAATAATTGACGATAAAACACATCATTCAAACAATGAAAGCTTTATGAGTACAACGGTCTAACTCATGCCATTCTCTTAAGTCTAAGAGGATGGGGATCCATCATTTTTCACCAAACTTTGCATGTTTGATATCGAAGATGAATGATTTTTTTGGTATATATCATTTTCCATTAAATAAACCATTCTTACCTTGGCTTCGGCTGATCCACCAAGCGTAGGAACAACCAGGTGAACTATATACTCAGCATAGACCACCAACATGTTTTTTTCGATCACCCTGCAAAAAGGTGATTCAATGATATATTATCATGACATTCTAGCCAAACCGAAGTTATATATGGACAAATTAAGAGGTTTGATGATCAAGATTTGCCTTTGCACAATAACCAAACTGAAAATCTATTCCCAGGCATGGATCAAGTCGCTCTGTAAAAAGGCAGCCAAATATTAAAGAAGTTCATAAAAACAGCATAAGCACAAATATAGGATTATATACCTGAATCAGATACCATACACACTGCTGGGCTGCTTTCGAGAACACAGGAGCCATGATTTCAACCCAACTGCACAGAAAGAAGTTATTAATATCCAAAGACCAATATTCGTTTCCAAACACCATAGGACACGGAGGATCTTGCAATATTGCCCGTACTAAGTGTTTGTTATTAAGTATATGAATATGAGTATCAGACATAGAAAAACTAAATGAATAAATGGCCTAGGAGTAAAGGCTTATCATTAGTTACCGAAAGGAAGGAGGGCCTGTGCTGTTGGAAAAACAACCCCCCCCCTCCCCCCCTTCGGTTTCTTATAGCTCCTGTTCAATGCATAAGGGAGAAAAGATAATTCAGAGTAAGGACTAAGGACTGGTGGCAAGCAATTGAACAAAAGAATAAAATCTTAGGCAGCGCATTTGCAAGAACACGGGTTAACCAGCAAAATTCTAGTTCCAGTAAAATTAATTGTTTAAATCAGAATCACATGCATAATGAGTCAAAACTGGCGATTTCAGTAACACTTCCAGTACGTGGATGTGGCATCCAGTACTTCGATTCATTATTCACAGGTGATTGTTGCCTCTAGGATCTTGTTGATGTTCTGCTTTCATTAGTATCACGGCCATAATTAACGCTCGTTGCTGCAAGTATGCTCATGCAATATTGGTCAAATCAATGTGGTTAAGGTTTTCACAAAAGAGGCTTGAAATCCATCGAGTCAGAAGCATTTTCAATTAATGTGTGCTTGAATATTGAAAATGAAATGGCGCATTCTTAATGCATTCATGCTTGTTCATTTAAGATTAGAGTACAAAATTCTAATATATTAGTTTCTGAGAAATCCACCTGTGTTCTGTTTTAATTATAAGCTTAAAACTACGAAAGTAAATAATTGGAATAGGGCAGACCCCTTGTTGAGGTGTACTGCAGTATTAATGCCCATTTGCCTGTAGTAATCCACTGCTATACTGCTGCGGACGCTGCCCATTTCCCTGTTGCAGTCCATTGCGATACTGATGCCCATGAGCCT
Organism: Lobelia cardinalis; assembly: GCA_028566635.1. Taxonomy (NCBI): domain Eukaryota; kingdom Viridiplantae; phylum Streptophyta; class Magnoliopsida; order Asterales; family Campanulaceae; genus Lobelia; species Lobelia cardinalis. Next base: position 13,198 of record JAOWAN010040338.1, on the reverse strand, counting down.
GTTGTGGTGTACTTGCGTACTGCGGCACACCATTACTGTAATGCTGATTATAACCCTGTTGCTGCCCATTTCCATGTTGTGATCCATTTCTATACACAATTTCAGCATAACCAGGCAATCTAGCATTCAGAAGCTCTTCGATCTCGCCTTTACGACCTATCACAGCATAACATTCAAGAAAAAACTTTTTAAGCTCAGGGGCAATGCCAACACCATACCTAACCATTTGTCCCAACAATTCCACGCTTAGGTCAAATTCACCAATGGCGTAAAGCCCCCTGATCACCAAATCATATGTAACAGCATCCGGCTTCGGTTCTCTTTCCCCCATTTTAGTTAGAATGGAAGCACATTCGACAACCTTGCCCTTCCGAATCAATTGAGAAAGCCATTTGTTCGCATAAGTAGGAATCACTCTTAAACCAGCCTGCACCATCTTAAAAAACTTCCCCAGCGCATCATCCACCCTCCCAACCTTGAAATAAGCATCTATCAAGGTTCTGTAAGTGTTAACATCAGGAGATAACGACTTACCACACAATTCAGCATATAACTTTGCAGCATCCTCCATCATCTCATTCTCGCAGTACCTAGCAATAATATTATTAAAGCCGGCAGTATCCATCGCAAAAGGCCTCGACTTGGGAGCCTTGCCAGCCTTCTTGAACACAGTATAAGCCTCCTCAGCCTTCCCCAACTTAAAACACTCATTCACCATTATATTAAAAGTATCCGAATTCACGGCCAGACCAACAGGTGGGGTATGATTATCCAACATCGTGTCAAACAATGCCTCGGCCTCGGCCTTCTTCCCATGCCTGAGCAAAACCTCTAAAAGGGCATTACAGGTGGGAGGAACCATCCTAAAATTCTTATCTAATAACGACTTATAAGACTCCATCGCCTCTCTATCCCTACCTCTGCTGAAGAACCACTCCATATATGTAGCATTCACAACCCCATCGTAAACCAAACATCTTTCTTTGAGTTCATCAAAAAACTCATTGGCCTTTTCAAGATTTTCTAAATTCAGAAACCCAGAAATTAAGTTATTGAAAACACGGGAATCCGCACCTTGGCCATCATTCTGCATTTTGCGGAGCAAGTCCACAGCTTCACTGATTCTTCCAGCATCAATCAAGCCCTTGGTTAAATGCCTGTAAGTGACTGAAGATGGGCTAAAGTGCGGGTTTTCAATTATTTCTTGGTAAACCTCGAGTGCTCTATTGACCTCGCCGCTGTCACAAAGCGTGTTAATGAGGATATTATAAGATACTACATTTGGGACAATATTGGATTGCTTGAAAAAGTAAGGGAAGAGAGCAATGGCATCAGAATAGCGCTTGGCGCGATGCAACGAGGCGATGATGGCGTTGCAGGTGAAGACGGTGGGGCGAGTGGAGGAGAATACGGATTGGCGGGCAACTACGGAAGCGTTGTCAAGATCACCAGCTCGGATTAGGGACTGGACGCGATTGTGGAGAGAGAGGCGTGGACCGACTAGGGCGGAGGTGGTATCAGGGGCGCGGGGGACGTTGGGATCGGGGCGGGTTCGCGGGGCGTTAGGGTCGCGGCGGAGGGCCTGAGGGGGCTCTATGCGGAGGCGAAGTTTGCGGCGGCGACGTTCGGCAGCGGCTTCTTCGGGTGAGGAGAAAGCGAAGGAACGAGAGGGGGTAAAGGAGATGGGGTTTTGGGAGTGGATGTTGGTGGGGTACAGTTGGGGTAGGGGTTGAGTTACGACGGTTGAGGTGGTGAGAGTGATGGAGGAACGGCGGAGGGAGTGGAAGAGGATACGGGAGAGAGTCATGGCGGATTGAGTGAGAGATTGAGAGAAAATGAGGGATATTAGCCTAATTTCAGTGTGGGAGTGAGTGAGTGAGCGAGTGACATTGTTAAACTCCGGATGATATATGGAGCACCCAGAATGGTCATATCATATGGGCACCCATCATTAATTTAAATGAACATTATAATAAAATGAAAAATTAATAATAACAACAATAATAATATAAATGAATAGTTAATTATAATAAATGAATATACAATATAATAAATTGAGCATTGATTTATAATTTTTTTCGTAATTTATGGAATAAGTTATTGTCCATTTTTTAAAAATCATTTCATGCATCGTGATGTATGTGTATCTCACATGTTTAATGAATGCTCCTTATCAAGAGCATCTAAGTATTTCATATAATTTACCTATTATTAATTCTTATACACCAATCAAACAATTAATATATAAAATATATTTAAATTTCTAAAAACTTACATAAATAAATTGTGATTTAGTATTTAACTAAAATATCAGATGTTGGCTTGATAAGTTAAAATTTTATTTTATATTACCTTTTTGAAATAAATTTCATATATCAATAAAATGATTATATTTATATTCTGAAAATAACAACAACAACAACAACAACAATAATAACAGTGAAAAAGAAGAGAAAAATCATACTCCTTCTGTTTCACAATATTTTATGTTTAAGGTTGATTACACTAACCAAGGAATTCATTAAATATTTTTAAAATTTTCAATTTTTCCCTCCTTTGACATAAAATGTCTTTTTAAATCCTTCTCTTATTTAAAGAGGTATTAACTATTAACTGTTCATTTATCTTGAAATTGAGATAAACGGATAGTTTAGAAAAAAATGCGGAAGATATCAACTCTTTCAAATATTTTTTTTATTTGCAAGAGATCAACTATTGTGAAACGGATAGAGTATATTTTTTCCTCCTAAATTTGTTTTTAAATTTCAACTTTTCTTGATAAACTTCCACTTGCAATGATTTGATATTAACTGTTCACTTTATACTCTCAAGTACGATTAGAAATTTAAATTTTATAATGAATGTTAATTTATGATACATTTTTAGGTAGACATTTCTTAAGAAATTATATATTTTACCTTTTAAGGACCAAGGTGAGTATAAAATAAGATGTATTTATATCTTGTGGCAAAAAGAAATTAAAATTGTTTGGTTGAGTTTAACAAGTTAATCATTTACTTATGACCATAAAACAAAGGAGAAAAATAATTAATTTCTTACAATTGGTAATAACTCATAAGTGTAAAATTTACACTCCTTAATCTCCAAAATCTAAAACCCATTAGGGAGTTAACCCCAAAGTATAACTATTAAGTATTTTGGATTACACCATATTATTAACATTTGGAATTATCATAATTTACTAGAGGCATTTATGTATTAAATATGTGAATGAGATATGCATTACCTAAATTCCTAAATAATGAATAGGGAAAAGGAGTTATTATTCCTTACATCCCAGGTCAAAATATTCAGTTTACACATGTAAAGAATATACAGCTTCAATCAAACAAAACTGCCTTTCAGGATGGCATCACAATATATTTACAAATAAAAAGAATAAGATGAAACCAAAACAAAAATTAAAAGGATGCACACAGACTAAGGAATGATAGCTCTAGTAACTGAGCTGCTATTGTAACACTATGTTGACCAAAATAGCTTGCAATAAAACAAAAACCAATCCTCTATATAGTTTTGACTGCTGTAATGTACTTTTGATATGGCATGGTCCTCTGCTAAAGCAACCAACATTGCTTATTGATATTCCCATCCACCAAAGAAAATGAGAAAAAGAAAATAATACTCGCCAATAATTTAAAAAAAAAAAAATACTAGAACAAAAAATTCCTGTGTTGAGCGAATCGCGGTCATTTCTGTACAGTGACAGTCGATGAGCTCGGTATTCAAAGGCTCTTCAAAAATAGTATTGAGGTCTTTCCCTAGTCTTCATAAGGGAGGTTTGTGCACCATTGTATCACAAGTTATCACCATTGTAACCAATCGTCTGCCGCACTCTATCAAGGGCCACCCTTGCTTGGATGACAGGGATGTACGAGACATTTCTTCTTTGTTTCGCTCTTCTTCTGTTTAAAAGGATCAACCCAACATTTGTCCTCCTCGATTGCATGCCACCATCTATGCCAGAAGATGCGCAACTCAATGTATGATTGTCTTCTCACCTGTGCATACATTGGCAAGGGAAGACCATGTGAAAATTGGAATTAAAACCATAAACGGAAAGATCAAGGGTATAAACATTGTGTGGAAGTAAACATCTATAGCTTATTAAATACAAAGAACACTTGGCTGTGAGACTCCATTAGGGACTTGCCTCTGATCTACTATCGCCGAGATGATAGTGAGTACTGTCCAGCTGTAATTTCAAGGAAAAATTATCACCCTTTACCAACATAGAAAGGAAACAGAGAGACAACTCTAGAGTGAAAAACTCGTACTGGTGTTGGTTCTGCATCATCCGGATCTGTTGAATTCTTTGTTTGGGAACGTTGAGCATTTGACGCATTCCAGGGCTGTAAGAAGAAGAATTGACAGTAAAACAAATCAATCAAACATTGAAAGCTTTATATGTACAACATTCTAGCTCAAGTCATTCTGTTAAATCAAAAGGACGGGGATCCATCATTTTTAACCAAATTTATGCATGTTTGACATCGAAGATGAATGATTGTCTTGGTATATATCATTTTTCATTAAATAAACCAATATTACCTTGGCTTCGCCTGATCCACCAAGGGTAGGAACACCCAGGTGAACTATATACTCAGCATCGACCACACCAACATGTTTTTTTCGATCGCCCTGCAGAAAGGTGATTCAATGATATATTATCATGGCGCTCTAGCCAAACTGAACTTAAATATGGACAAGTTAAGAGGTTTGATGATCAAGATTTGCCTTTGCACAATAACCAAGCTGAAAATCTATTCCCCAGGCATGGATCAAGTCACTCTGTAAAAAGGCAGCCAAATATTAAAGAAGTTCCAGAAAAAACAGCTTAAGCACAAATATGTAAGATTATATACCTGAATCAGATACCATACACATCGCCAGGCTGCTTTCGAGAACACAGGAGCCATGATTTCAACCCAACTGCATGGAAAGAATTTAATAATATCAAAAAACCACTATTCATTTCCAAACACCATGGGACACGGAGTGTCTTGCAATATCGCCCATACTAGGTATTTGTGCTTAAGCACATGAATATATGAGTATCGAACGTAGAAAGACTAAATGAATGGCCTAGGAGTAAAGGCTTATCATTAGTTACCCAAAGCAAGGAGGGCCTGTGCTGTTGGCAAAACACTTTCCTCCCCCTTTCAGTTTAATATAGCTCCTGTTCAATGCATAAGTGAGAAAAGATAAATCAGAGTAAGGACTGGTGGCAATAAATTGAAAAGAAGAATGAAATCTCACGCAGGGCGTTTGCAAGAACGCGGGTTAACCAGCAAAATTTTTAAGTTCCAGTAAAATTAATTGTTTAAATGAGAATCACATGCATAATGATTCAAAATTGGCGAATATAAGGTCAAGGTCAATGTCAATAGTAAAAGCATTAGCGGCGGTGTTTAAGAAAAAGTTCCGTAAAATTGCTTACCCCTTAAAGGTGACTTCTAACAAATTTACTCATAAAGAGGTAGTTAGAGGGCATGCCAAACCTGAGCCAAAATATAAGTGTTCAAGCTTGGTTTCTTAAGATTTTAGTAAATCATGAAACTTGACTCAATTTCAGAAACCGGAATGAATCTCAAATAACTTATCCTATTTTGAGTCTACATGGAAAATACTGTGAACCATGCAAACTAACGTATATCTATTTTGTATATATTAATGTCATTTGAGTTAAATCTAGCTTTGTTTTCGCTAAACAAAAGACTCATTATAACCAAGACAGAGAGAAGGCAATGAGCAACTATGTTTGACCGAATAATCCTCTTTGGCTCAATACCTGTGCACTTTTGAGTTTTTCCTCCGTACAGTGATTTGATGATGAACTTCCGATTTAGCCGGATCAAGTGCTGGTTGTGATATTTCAAGTTCTTCCTCTTTAACAATCGATACATACCTGGACGAGATATTTTATATGTTAGGAGTTTCATTTTTCAGTCAATCAGATTATACAATTCTTCTTTTCAGGTTAGAAAACCAATTGTGATACCAAACCTCATTTTTTGATTATTTTACGTCACTGCTACAACCACTTCTTCACAATAAGCAAGTACCAGCAAACAAACAAAAAAAAAAAAAAATCAAGGGATATGCTCTAAAAAAAGTCATCGGTAAGATTTTACTGAACCTCATCCCACAGAAAGATATACTCATAATGCTGCAAAGTTAAACATAGTTCAAGCCTTACCGCCCTGGATGAAAATTGTCAACTCCAAGGTCCTCATCCCACAGAAAGATATATTCATATTCCGCGACTATGTCTGGATGCAAGAAACGTTTTGCAAACCACCTATCGATGAACAATCTATACTTCAGTCCAAAATTTTTATGTGCAGCATACTGCATGTGACTCAAAGGACGCGTAATGGGGGAACAAAAGCTTCACCATTTCGTTTGATTTACAGCAGAAACATGTATAACACGAGAATTCCACCCTAAATCCTTCCATTGATCAACGACACCATCGTAATGAAAAATCATCACATTAAAATTACATTCCAGGAACTGCAACATTACAAGAAGTCTTATGGTAAATGTAAACATGCACAAATTTGGTAAATTAATAAAAATCAAGATTAAGACAGCTTCCAAGCAGATGAAAAGCAAGCAACTAAACCATCCATACCTTTGCTACAATTTTGTTAACCAGGTCCTTCTGCTTAATTCCAGCTGCAATTGCCAACAAACTCACCGGGGGCTTTGGTTTAATCTGATTCAACAATCTTTCAGTATCGGTAAAACCAAATATAATTAGCTACTGCAAGAAAGGGTTCAGCTTAACCCTCACGGCTTCACTTACATCATCGTTAAGTGCACCCCACAGAGGGCGCATACGCAAGTCAGATGTTGGGACAATCATTCCTTCAGGCCATGCCTCGCTACCTGGAGGCCTGCACCGATTCTAAAAGAGAGAACAATGACAAGCTTAAGAGCTGAAAGAGCTCGGAACATATAGAATAAATACTGTGTACCACTATTTTTGAGGACTTCCCAGAATGAGACAAACCTTGCATTTATCAGATTGTGTCCTCTGTTCTGTAACATTCACTTCTGATTGTTGTGTAGCATTCACATCTGATTGTTGTGTAACATTCACTTCCATTTCTGATATTTGTGGCATCTGTACAAGTGAAATCTGGCCTCAGAAAACAACTTATTTTTATTTTTAAAAGAAGTCCGAACGAGAGTTTTCTCGTATCTCATAATTTTTACTTTTAGAAAACAAACCTTGCATTTATCGGAAAGTGTTTCGTGCATCTTAATGTTTACTTCCATTTCTGATCTTTGAGGCATCTACACAAGTGGTTTTCAATATCATTCATCATAACAAGGTTATTCAGACAAATTTCAAAGTGGAGAAAAAAGAGGTAAGATTAAGAGTTTCGTTGAAATAAAATTTAATAAAATATACAAGAAATGGTTTATCAGAGCTTAGAGATTCGCGTATATCGTCCATAGAAGTCTAGCGATTCTCTTTCAGTCATAAAATTTCTGTCATCGAACTTTCAGAATCAGAAATTGACCCACTACCTGTCGTAGGATGTGTATGATGACAAACTTCTGAATGAGTACATACACATTACAGAAAAAGTACCCCAACCCAATCTACGAAAATGGTCAAAGAAGGTAAGTTGCCTCCCAAGGTCATGGTAAGCCTTCTCTTATTAAATAAACTGTAAACCATCATGAGCTTGTAGAAGAAATTAAAAATTAAAAAAAAAAAAAAAAAAAAAAAAAAGTGAGGAAGCAAAATGAGACACAGGGAAATTAGGGTTCTGTAAAGCAAAAAGTATCAGTGAGGAAAAAGAAAAGAAAAGAAAGCGCACATAAAGAAACACAAAACTCAAAAAAAAAAGGTTTCCAAGTAAAGCCTAAGTTCTTGCGTGAAGGGAGCAGAAATTTTTTGTTGGGGTGGGGTGGGAGGGAACGGTGGGGCCACAACTCTCCTCCCTCTTCCGTTTCCAAAATGTCCATTGGCCTCTTTTTCATTTATGAAGATATAACTTTTATTGAAAAGCTATACTCCCCCTCGCCCCAACAAAAAAAAGAGGAAAAAAAAACTTTAAAATACTGAATAATGACCTATGATGTTTGTTATCATCATTATTCTTGACACATATGACCCATTAACATTGCTTTTTAGTATGAACTAGAGAATGATGAATTATTCATCCTAAAATTTCTCTCTGAATAATGTAAATATTCAGTCTAGAGTTTTATCTTTTGTATATAATATAACGGCAGTCCCCAGGAACTGAATTCGGGGTCCACCATTGCTTTTTTTCATTCAGTAAAGCAAAACAATGGTCCGCCACTTTGGAATGAGCCTGCCCCATTAACATTGAGACAATTATAGCAAAATCCTCTAAGTAACTCATCACAACTAAAATATAGGAAAGAGAATCCTAGGACTTAAATAGGGTCTTCAGGCTTCTGAGCTATAGACAACACCTTTACCACCACCACAAACAACAACAAAAAGAAAAAATTAAGGAATTTTTTTTAAAAAATAAGCTATAATCATGTACACTGGACCCATACAGATTCACAAGATCCAACCTTCAATAGAAACAACAGAAGTTTCTACTATGGTCCACTCTTGCTCTTTAACAAAATATTCATCTGTTTCAGTTGGGATGGATGATACACGTCAAACTCGAAAAATTGGATTTACTTTGTTGCTTTAATCCTACTAGTCATATACAGTCAATCTGCGCACAGTAAATAGAATCTCAGTCCTTCTGATTATTTATCCACAAAACCTCAGACATATACTTAAAGGTAATGGACCACTATTAACCTAAGAAATACAAGGAAAATTAAATGAATAAAACACTACAACACATGCCTTATACAAACTATTTTCATTTCAGCATCCAATACATGTTTCTTCAATCAGAAAACACAAAGATAGAGAAACAGACATTGAGAAGAGAGGCTACATACTCGGTAATCATTTGCAACCAGTGCACTCCCAACATAATAAACACCACAAATAAGTGATGCTGCAACAAATAGACTGAAAAAATATGTCCTATTCTTGGGATCTGACAGCTGGGAAACCTGAAAATTTAGAGAAAAAAAATATATGAAACTATTAGCGTGATAACATCCATGCCTTCTTTTAACATTTTAATTTCTCTTATGAGATAGTATAATCAGTAGCAGAAAACGAGCAAGTCCATAGGCGGACTTTTGCTAGTGTACCAAGGTTTCACAAAAATCACCAGGCACTTAGTACTTGATTGATATAACATATAGACCTTAAGAAAATATTATTCATTGCCCCCCACCAAAAAAAAAATTACAATAACAAAATTGCTTTAATAGAATAATGAGTATTGCTGACATATTTTCTTTACTGCTTCCTCGTTTCTTCCTTATGAGTGTATATTATTTTTGTACTCTAGTCATTCTATGGTCCACTAGTTGCCCCCCCCCCCCCCCCGGAACAGAGACAAGTTTCAGCGGACAAAGCCGTTAATATAAATTTAAAAAATTAGTTATATGAGCGGCACAAAAATCGTTGACAATTTTAAAATAGTAAGAAGGCTCACATGGGAAAAATAAATAGTTAAATGTTAACATAGCACATCAACGTTTGTTTTAATAGCAACAGTGTGGATTAGATGCATTTTCCCTGCTCTTCTTAGTTGTAAAAGATAAAGATGTCCTTGTTCAGAAGTGCATCCGAAGAGGACTCACCTATCAGGATGGGGTTGCACAACTCATGCTATATCCCTATGGATTACTTGCCATTTGAGGAATTACGCTATTTCTACTATCCGGGTTGTCCTACATTTGATAGAAAGAGAGAGAATGACGAAGCTAAGAGATTGAATCAATCTGAACGAAAATGTTTATAAGGGTTACATTAACTAAGACTCGTGCCAATAGATTTTCAGAACAAACACACCAGGGGGAGGACGAGGGGAGGGCACCTGGACCCTACAAAGTTTAGCAAAAATCCTTCAATGGTCCCTTCATATTAACATTTGCAACATTAAAAGTTCGTTTAGTATAATTTCTTCCATAAATGCGTTAAAAGGGAAGCCACAAATGATGAAGTTTCAGTACATGTTCACGTGGATGTATCCTTTCTCTTTCCCACAATTCCTATTTTTATTCAAAGAGGAGTCCACCATTAACTAATAGATTTAGTTATATGATAATACAAAGAAATATGAGCTACAGTAATAATCATAGTATACTACAAAATTAACTTCACATTCGTATACCGCAAATCTTGAATAATTGAGGAAGATCCTCTCTCATCAGTGCTTAAGAGGCAAGAACTTCATCACTAATTTGATTCTCAAAGCCCTTTGAGCAAATTCCCTTCCTGTCTACACCCAAGGAACATTAAGGGTAGAGCCTTTGATGTCCCTCAAGACAATAATAGGAACCCTATGATCAATAGCTTAAACCTTTTTCTTGCATTTCTGTAACACTTTTTGGACATTCGAGTATCTGAGAAACCCCAGAAACATGTCCAGACTGCGATTTTGCATTCTTCTCATAAGCTAAAACACAATCGAAGATTCAACACTTGAACTATACGCATAAATTTTTTCGTGATTTCAGGATTATTCAAAAGAACAGTACCCATAAGGGCCATAACACCAACTATTTTCAAGAAATTCCCTAAATGACAAAACTAGAATACAGAGAGATCACTGACATGAAACAACAACAAGAACAAGAAAACCTAAAGGACCATCCCAGGCCAATTAGTTTCTAACCCAATTTTATATATTTATATCTTTTACATAACCATCCAGATTTCTGTACACAAATACAAATCACAAACTCCAGTGCAACGGGTAAATGCTACAATCAAATCATCCATGGTTCTGGCAAAGCAAGAGAAAGTCTCAAGTGAATAAGATATCCATATCCTCCACCAACTGGACACTGCATTAGCCTTACCCACCAACTCATTCAAGTTCCTTCCTTCTTTTCCTCTCCTTATCGGTAGATTCAGTATTAAACCAGAACAAAAATGAAATACACGAAGCCAAAAAAAACACTCATAAGCCAATCAAAATTATCATGAGCCATGAGCATATATCTATATACTTGTAAATAACATCAATGTAAAAAAAAAAAAATTGACATGTCAACACAAAACAACAAATTAATTTGCATAAATTACACATACATGTACAGAAAAAGGACAAAAAAATGAAAAAAGAGAGGGGGAGGGAGGGAAAAGAACTTACAAAATGGAATGCCTTCATCTCCTCAAAGAAACGGCAAAATGATGCCCAGAGACAAGGGAGAATGAGGAAAAAGAATGGCTTTTTATCAAAGGACAAAAGTTCCCACTTCCCCCCACACCTTACATAAAAGCAAGGAATAAAGACAGAGAGATACTACACAGCACCATAAAGGCTTCCCCTTTTTTGTAACCGCAAAACGACGTCGGTTTCTACAAGTTAATTGAAGACGAAGAGATTTGCTACTAGTATAATTTAAGAAACCACCACCACCACCTTGGGAAAAAAAAAACAGCAACAATGGCGGCCAAAACACCTGAGATTTCTAGAGAGAAAGGGAGAGAAGGGTCAGACAGATTTTTTTTTTTAATTCTCTAGAGATAGGAACCAGATAAGAGTAAAACGAAAAGAGTTGGAAATTGGAATTCCTAGTACCAGAAAGAAGAAGAATGATTTTTGTTCTTCTGGCCTTCAACTGTCTGGGATACTCTTGTGTGTGTGAGGGAGAGAGAGAAATTAGAGCGAAGCTACGGCCACAAAAAAAATAAGATATAAAGAGAAGTGTACAAAAGTTTAGTACAAAAGTTGTCATATTTTTATTGGTACAATTTTTTCTAGCGATAGGGTCCACAAAATTTTTAGTCAAATTAAATGAAGCCGATTAGAATTTTGTGCACTCTTTATATACATTTCTTTGTGGATGTAAAATTATTCGAGAAATTAAGAGGAGGGAGGTAGTGGGACCCAACCGTGTTACACGGTGTAATGTTGTGCCGTGCTCTCAATCGTGTTCTGCTGTCACGCGCTGAGAGTCGAGAGTAGAGTAAAACTATGTACTCTCCATCTGTTACTATTATATTCAGATCCGGCCCCCAGGGCATATATCAAGATGGTAAAGGGGAGGGCGGATAGGGTTCAGCACGGTGCAGGGTTCGATTCCCCGCAAGGTGGAATTGACTCTGTTACAAGCGGGAGTGACCTAAGGGTTAAGAGCCCTGGGCCTATTCGTTAACTCTCCACCTGGCTCCACCTGGCTCCACCTGGCTCCTGTGATGCATATCCTGCGATTTACCTCCTCCACATTGATTCAGAACAGGGTCGATGGAAGACTGCCGGAATTGCAGTCTCGACCTTTTTTTTTTTTTTTATATTCAGATCGGTTGGAGCCTGGAGGGGCGAAAAAGAGCATGGTGTACTGTGTAGTGTTTAACTTTCAATATCATATCTAAGGGTAAAAATGATTTTTTCCTTTGTTTGATTGAAGAAGAGAAAAGTAACGAGTTTTATTTTTATTTATTTGATATAATATATAGAAAAAAACAAAATATTTTTAAAGAGCAAAATAACCTTTAATTTCTTTTTCTATCTTTTTCTATATTTTTTTTCCTAATTTTGAAGGTAAATATTTTATAAAGAAGGGATATTTTTATTTTCCTCCTATTTACTTCCAATATTTGCCATCTTATTAAACAAATGAAAATAAAAATATTTCTTTAATTTTTATTTCTCATTTTTTATTCTTCCTATTTTTCCTTCAATCGGACACAAATGAGTGCTTTTCGGTCCCACATAGGCTGTGCTGAAATTATCATCTCTGACAAGTTAGACGATATTTTCTGAATATGTTTTTTTCTTAAATTTTAATTTTGGAAGGCTCTTGAATTGGAAGATAACTTTGACTAGTACTAATTAAATACTTCACGATGATTGGATTAAGTGTTCGATTACGAAGTCTACATATCTATATTATAAGATAGATCAGTAGGACCCACAATAATGAATAGTAATTTAAATGATGATAGTGTGTATTGGGAAATGAGTGTTTTATTTGTGAGAGTGTGTGTATTGGGAATGAGAAAAGTGAGTGTGTGTTGGAAAGAGAGAGATTTTAAAAAATGTTATATTTTATGTGTAATGTAATTATATACATATTTTTTATACATAGA
>JAOWAN010040327.1:0-15617 GCA_028566635.1 Lobelia cardinalis | reverse complement strand
GACGGCTCCGTCTCTATTAGAGACGATCCGTCTCTAATAGCCACTCAAGTTCAGAGACGGAATGGGACGGAATTGTCCGTCTCTAAATATGGCTTAGAGACGGACCCGAACCAGATAGAGACTGAATTGTCCGTCTTTATACAGGGTGTTTTCTAGTAGTGTTATAAGCCCATATATATATATATATATATATATATATACACTAGTGTAAGCCCATTTCCGAGGACACGTGACGTAACATAGTCAAAATTTAGGCTATTATAAGGACACGTATTTTTAATTTATAATTAAATATTATTTTAAAATATTATTATTAATTTATAAAAAACTTATTATAAAATAGATGTTGTTTCTTCACATTTTACTTAATAGTTTATGTAACGTTTTTATACAATACAATAATAATGATAATAATAATAATAATAATAATTAGTCCATGATTAATACTTAACTTGCGACATTTATAAAATAAATTTTCACTATATAATTTTTCTTGGGCCAAACTACACATGAAATTTGGCCCAAATTAAATCTAAAATTTTGGTCCAAATAAAACAAAAAGGCTCTAGCCCAACACCAAAAAACTACAGTAAAAAGCAAAAAAGAAAAAAAAAAATCCTAAATTAGTGCTCATTACACTCTTTCAGCCGTTCTCCCTTTTTCCCTCCCTTCTCTCTTCTTTCTCCTCTTATCATCTCACCCTTATGCGTCGCTACATTTACAGCCACGTATCTCTCTCGGCGCTTCCACCCTTATGCGTCGCCACCACAACTGCACCATTCGCTAGGAGGAGTGTTCGGTCGGCGCCCCTACTCGCCCGTCACTACCACAGCCCAACACCACCCCGCAGCATCTCTTTCTTCCCTCCTCCTCGTTCCCCTTTCAAAAGTCAAAAGTCAACAAATCGAATCCACCGCCATCGAACCCAAACCCACCATTAACAAACCACCCTAACCTCCATTATCCAATTCACCACCTCTCTTCATCTTCTTTCTTTTTTGCATATATACTCCAGGAGTGGGCAAGTCTGTTACACGGTGCCGCCTCATTTTTAATCCGGTAAATCTCTCCCTCTCGCCCTCCCCCACTCCATTTTCCTCTCCTTTTATTTTCATTCTTAAAATATTTTTTGCGATGGCTAGGTTTTTTACGGATCTTAATATTTATTTTCGGATCTGAAAAAACCTTTTTTTGGTTATTGTGCGTTGGCTCACTTATTTGTTGGTTATTTTTTTTGTTTGTAAATTTTCCACAATACTTTGTTCTTCTTTGTTATTGGGTGGGATTTGTTTTTTGTTGTAATTTTTTTGTAGTTCAGATCCGTTTTTTTTTTGTAATATTTTTTTCTGTGTATTGTTGATCTGTATATTTTCTTTGTAAGGTTTTGAAAGATGTATCGAAAATGGAGACGAAGTTGAAAGTAGCGAGAAGAAGTTACTTAGGATTAGATAACGAAGCTAACATTAAAACATATCACCTATATCACCAACATCGTTAACATCACTAATATCATCAATATTACACTCAAATATCATTCAATATCATATATTAATATCAAACACTTTCCATCTATTACCCCTATACCTACACACTCTCACAAATCAATTCAAATATTTCACATCACATTCTCTCTCCTTTTTCCTCAATTTTTTCCTCATATTTAAACATTTCACATCACATTCTCTCTCCTCACATCACGTTAAAATCTTTCACATCATGAGGGTAATTTGGTATTTTAATTCATAAACTCATATCACTTTTATCATCTCATATTCATATTGTAAATAGTACCATATCATTTCATATTAACATATGTAATTTTCGTAATCGAATCCTTAATTACTCAATTTTGGCCAAATTTGTAAAGAAGAATATTGTGGAAGTTATTTAAAGTCTGTTTGTTTAGACTGTGATTGTGCAGGCATCAGTCAATAGTAGGTGAAGACTCTTTTTAGACTTTTTGATATTTGTGTCAAAATTGCTGTTGGAGATGTCAACATCAACCGCTTTAATTTATAATATAGATATGAAAGTGATCAAATATAAATCACAAATATCGTACAAACGTGCGAACCTGTTGTATCTTAGTAGTTTTTTAATTGTATCTTCGTTAATTTTATTGTATCTTAATTTTTTTTTTTGTATCTTAGTAAGACCCCGTTGTATCTTATTACATTTTTGTTGTATCTTCGCATCTTAGTATATTTTTATTGTATCCGAGTTGATTTTCTTTAAAAATTTCTTGTGTTGGATTTTTATTTTATAAAATAAATATATAACTAAATGCAACAAAAATATAATAAAATATAACTAATTCATACGATTTATACGAAAAGATATTTTATCGCGAAATAAACCCCTATATATATTAATCACTAATCATTGCGATAGACACAAGATGCAACAAAATAATCCAATTGTCCTTATTAGCCAAAACCGGAAAGAATATATTGTTCATTAACTCAATAATGTTGATATAGGCTAAAGTTAAAAGTCAATTACGTATGCATATGTCACTTTTAGCAAATTCGATATTTGTCTGACTGGACCGAACGGAAACATGCTTTAAATAATTCACAATAAGTGAGTAAACCAACAACAAATAATTCTATTGGATCAATTAGGAATAATTCTAGAGTCACAAAAAAATTATAAAAAAATATATAAATAATTTTGGTGTTATTATATAATTTGATAAAAAGTTAGTGGACATCATCGCCGAAGAAAATTGCATCAATAGAGATGCTCCACATAATTTTTGTTCATTTCTTTTTATAGCGTTTTTGTTGCTATAGCATTTCTCGTCATGTAGCTAATATTTATTCCAAAACTAGTTAACATTTTTCGTTCATTTATACACTGCTGCTTTCCTTGGTGCGGTTGGTTCTGCTTAGGGGTGGTAATGAATTTAACCTAATTAGTTTAATTCAAATTAAATAAAAAATGATTAAATAAATTAACTTAATAAAATTTAATTAGCTATTAAATTTAATTGAGTAAACTTAATAAGATCCAATAACTTACTGGGTTCTATTGAGTTTATCCAATTAAACTTAATAATCCATGAATATGCCATCGTCTTGATAGCGTTTCCGTCTTCTCAATTTGTAAGCCTCGTCTTGACACCTCTCACCTCATAACCACATCTTGGGGTGGTAAAAATGAATCAAACTCAATTAATCCAATCCAAGATAAATTAAATTTTACCAATGAATAAACCCAATAAAATCCAATAAGCTATTGAATTTAACTGAATAAATCCAATAAAGCTCAATAAGTTATTAAATTTAATTGAGTTTATACCCAATCCCATCTATAGACCCAAATTATCACCCCTAGTTCTGCTGGGTGGTGCTATTTACTGCCCCAAAATTTTTATTATCGCCCTCAATTTTAATAAAAATATCCTTACTATTTACTACCCCAAAAATTTTACTCTGTCCCATTATCATATAATCATTTTAATACCTTAATTTTGATTAAATGTGTAAATATTAAAGTTAAAATATTAAAATAAATATATAATAATGAGACGAAAATGAGAAATTAGGAACGATAAGTAAAATAATATTTTAATAAAAATAAAAAGCAATAATAAAAATTTTGAAAACGATAAATAGCAACTCAGCTTAAAAAAAAATCTTTATCTCCTAACAGACAATTTTGGGTCAGCCTTTTTCATTGCCCAAATTTAAGCCCACAGCTCATTATTGATGAGAAGATCAATTTGTAAATTATATATAATGCCACATGATTCGCAACATTGGTTGGATCTACTTTTAAGTATTACAAAAATTCGATTGCTTACAAGAATAATTATAGTCGAAAAATATCTTCATCTATTCTTGGTACTTGAATCCTAACATCTCATTAAAAATATATATAGAAACGTGATCAGCTGCGACTCATTCCCAATTTGTAAACTTATGAATCACAGTAAATCATCAAAAAATTTCAACTGTAAACCATTTAATTGCTATAACTATGAATCATTTTAAGTATTACAAGAATTCGATAACTTACAAGAATAACTAAAGCTGGAAAATATATTCATCTATCCTTGGTACTTTACCAAACTTGAGATCTCATGTAAAGGATCCAGCTCATTTTCATTACAATTTTAATTCTCCTATTTCACTTCATGCACATTTGGATGAAGCACATATGTAATAAATGGACCTAATTGCATCAAACAATCAATTAAGGTTAATGCGTTAATTAAATATAGTTCTCAAGATCTCATATTCCTTAATTGTTTGATATAATTAAGTTTATTAATTACACATGTCCTTCGTACAAATGTGCATTAACAAATGTATTTTTTACCCTAAGGTGGAGTACTAAGGGTTGGAAATGCAATGGACAATTTTTTTTAACCTTCAGAAAGCGTGATTAGGGAGATCGAACATGTTTTATCATTAAATCACTCCTAATGACTTTGTGCAAATTGGTGGTTAATATAAAATTAGAATCGAACTGAGAGTTGAAGATCCTGATCAATTACATATAACCTTAGGGAATAATACTAGCTAATTATTATTAGTGTAATGACAATATAGTTCTACCTATTTTTAATTTGACCAATTTTATTAATGGTGCCACTTCGTTTACTTTCAGATCGATGTCGATTTATTATTAGATTTATGCATCAAATTGGTTTTATTTAAGCTTTTACCTAGCGTCATCTCAGTATTACATCATATCGAATGCATATTTTCTTTTAAAAAATTCAATTCAATTTTATTTCTATTCTCTTATTAATTTCACGTATGTAAAAGCTCTATACCTTTAGATTCCTCCTCATAATGTCTAAGGCAGTGGAAAAATCGAAAATCGAACCAATCCAATTAAACCGACGAAAATAAAATCGAATCAAATATTTATTTTAATTTTAAAAATATTAAAAATCAAAAAATTGTGTTGATTGCGGTTCAAAGGATATTTTGATCTTTCAAAATTAAATCGACTCCAGGATGTAATATTTGTGCATACCCAATAACAATCTAACATAGGTATAATTATTGATGCTATATATTATATATTTAAAGTTTGAAATTTTTTTATCAATTTTATTTTTGCTACTTGTAATTAGTAATTTTTATATTTTAATTATAGACACTATATTCAAAAAATTAGTTCAAAATTGAAAATATAAAAATCAACTATTCAATTTATATGAGGATTGGATAGGTCATAATTTAAAGTTTTGCAAAAAATCATTAAATTAATTTGACTATAATTTTAATAAAAAAATACGTAAAATTGAACCAAATCAAACCGCAAATAACCCCGCTAACACGTGAGTGCTAACATCCCGTAAATTTACCTTTAGATTCCTCCTCATAGTGCCAAAGTAAAAGTGTGTTATTTTAAAATTTGAGGGTTTCCAGAAAAGCTTCTTTCAACCCAAAAATTATTAATCGACGTGGGGAATTAGTCTTCACATACCAAACTTCCTCCACTTTTTTGTAGAACTAGTCTTGAACCCGTGCTACGCACCGTTATTTAAGTTAATTTAAATATTTAAATAAATTATATTTTATACTTTAATTAATTGAAATTTGAATCTATAATTTATTTCAAATATGATAATGTCTAAAACAGCCATTTACAAACTTGATTTTAAAATTAATATCGTAACAAATTGAAAAAATTACTGCAAAATTTTTAAATTAATATTTACAAAAGATGAATTATATTTAAGATTTTAATCACCAAAGAAATAAAGATTGTAGATATTCAATTATTTCATTAATATGATAATAACATATAGTATCTCCTTAATTGTACGCCATCATTCATTTTAAAATTTAATATGTATTTTAAATAACTTATTTGCTCATAAATAAATTCACTTTTAAAAAAAATGTCTAATTGGCATTATAAAATCTAATATAAAATTAAAATTACTAACATGCCTTTTTTAAAGTATCAGAATATGGTAAAAGAATTTCAAGCATTTACAAAGCATGAATGGTAGAAAATCATTCATTATTAAAGCTTAGCAACCGGTTTAGAAACTTGGCAGCCGTTTCAAAAGCTTTAATAATGGTTAAAGGTCATTTTGAATTGAAATAATACTCCTATGGAAAGCGAATTTATGGACGGTAAATTTTGAATTGAAACGTCGTACCTCAATTCAAAAGTTAATTATTGCAATTGACTGTTAATAAATTGACATTTAATATATCAAAAACGAATTTATCTCAGGTCATTCTTTTTAAATTAAAGTTCTAATAAATAAATACATATGTACTTTATATTATTTTTAACATATATCTAAAATCAAGCCAATATAAAAATTGAATCCATATAAAAAATTAAGTAGCAAAATGTATTTATAAAAAAAAAATTATAAAACAGTAAAATAAAAGTAAAAGTAAAAATAAAACTAAAAGTAAAAGTAAAAGTAAAATGTTTTAATAATAATAGTATTTCACTCTCAACACAAAATTAAAGAAAAATAAAATATATGACCAACAATTGATGTTAAACTAAAACTAAAATTATACCAAACCTATAATGATAAACCATGTTCGAAATTGAATATAAATAAAAAGAAGCAGTACCTATATTTTAAATTTTACATTACAATCAAATGCAACTCAAAATTAATGAAATAAAGATTCAGCCAAATTCATAATATAAAATTAGCAATTATTTATATAAATAAAAACAAAAATTAATTATTTAATTAATTATTAAAACTTGAAATAAACTATAGATCTAAAATCAAACCAAAGTTATATTGAATTTGAATAGAGAAATGATTAGATGAAATTTTAAAAAATCGTATTTAAAATCAACCCAAAATGGAGTAAAAATAAAAATATATTCAAAATCGAAATCAATATTAAGAGAATAATCAAAAGAAACGTCAAAAAAAGTGCAATTACAAATGAATGTTCTTCATATCATGGCTATGCAAAAAATAAATCGTAAGATTATTCTAAATATAATTTGTAATGTTTGAGGTCAAAAGAAATCGAATAAAAGGACAGAAAGATTTTTACAAATAAAATTAATCATGTCATAATTGTCATTCTTTCTTCCTTACAAAATAAGAAAATACTTTTCCCTGAAAATTGAATAGTAAAATTCAAATCAAATAAAAAAAAAATCATTCAATTCTTACAAATTCAAGTAAAGAAATACAAAGCTATTAGAGTAGCCAAATTTCACAATGAATATAAAAGCTAACCAAAAACCGGAAATAAACTAAAATCAAAAGAAATTGAGTTTTGAAATATAACATTTTTTTTTTAGGTTTCAAAAGGAAGAACTAAAAAATTAATTTGAAACAATTTTTTTTAAAGGAAAAGAACGGACAAATTAATCTAGAAAAAGAACAAAAAGAAGATGAAAAATGCAAAAGGTTGGCTTATTGAGTAAACACAAGCACACATTGAGCCAGCCCGTGCCTCTTGCAGGTAATGCAATCTCCTTGAGGTGGAATTTGATTAACACTTATTGACCACTTTATAAATTAAATTATGTTCATAGTACAGGACTTGACTGGTGTGGCCATGGTGGTTGACCTAGTTTACATGACTTACATTTGGATTTCTTCTTTGGTATCTTGCCATCATTGAGCACAAATGTGGGTACTTGATAGAATGCATTTCAAAAGGTGAAAAAAGAGAGGAAAAGAAGTCTAGATCTTACCTGAACAACAACAACAACAACAACATAATATTTGGAATTGCTACGGTCACTACAATCAGCAACACTCGATGAGGTTCGACTATTAACCTGCAATTTTTGAAGCATATTGATCTCATCTCGTTGTGCCAGAAGGGAGATGGAAGATTGGAAAAAATATGAGGAGATTAAGGGACATTGTATATTGATAATAATGGGAAGAATTCTTAAACTGCTCATGTTGCTTGATCTTCCACTCACCCTATTAATCTAAATCAATAGTTTTGAACATTCGAATAGGGCATTTTTCGAAAGCATTAGTTTAGTGTTATAATAGAAGACATTAGTTTAGTTATATAGTGATAGTGTTATGTATAATGATTAGATAATTAGTACATGTAATTAGTATTAGTAACCTTTTATCTTCTTCTTTAATTAGTGATATTGAATAGATATATTGTATAGGTGATTATTCTAATCCATATATATACTTCTAATGTAATTAATCTAGAGATAACCTAAAGTTTAACCTAGTATTTAGACATCTAGTAGCAGAACATGAAAGGACAATGTAATTAAATATCAAATGCACTACAAAGCAAGATTAAGCTTAAGTTTCCTACGTGTCAAACCTGTAGCCTTTTTCACCAACTTTAAATATCTACGGAGTAGGATTTTGTGGAAGATAGCTTCATTATCAGGTTCGGATCACTTAATTAAAATGAGATAAATTTTTTTTCAAGATTTTATAACTTTATTCTAATATTTTTTTCCTATTTTATTATTTTAATCACTATAAAATATTATATCATAATCATAAAACTCACTACACATCAAATTAGTGATCCGAGCCTAAATGATTCAACTTTTCCACTAGTCAAGACCTACTTCCGGACCCAAAAAAAAAAAAAAAAATTAAAAAAAAAAATTAAAACGGAAAAAGTGACCCCAAACTGGATTCACCAGATCTCTTAATTCTGCAATTGCACTTTCCCTGTGGAGTATAATTTAAGTACCTATTCTCTGACAATATATAATACAAAAATGATATCACTTTTTTCTATAATAATACTCGCTCCAAATGTCAATTAATTTGGGACCGATACATTAGAGGAGAGCATTTGACTTTACACACAGGTAGACTTGATCGTGCCCGGATATGTGTGATTCACGTGTAGGCAAGATAACGGTTCCATATGTGAATTCCACGTAATCTGTAACAAGATAGAAAACACCTAAAGTGATGAGCAAGGCGTGTGCCTCGCTCGTACGCTCCGACATGAGAGTAAGTAATCCGTGAGATTAGCACTGCGGAACCCTAATTAGTTCTTTGAGTAACATAAAGAGGATTGCTCACAGATATATGTATATGTAGAGAATGTGTGTGCTTGTGGATAGTAATTGAGTGTGGATAGAGTGATTACCTTTAGAAAGGTGTGATATGAGATTATTTATAGTAGCTAATGAAGATGACTGATGTGGATAACCTCTGCCAGTGGTGAGGTGTCCCATATAACCATTGTATCCCAATCCCATCCCCCTTATTAGGAGGACTTGTTAAGGACGTCTGCCCACTTTGAATGATGGGAGACTTAGTCTGACTTGATTAGAGAGATCCAAGGGATGCTTGACACGTACAGTATGTTCTCTATCGTGAACCCCAAAGTTAGGCTTGATCGCCTTCCTTTGGGCCTCTGGGGAGATCAAGACGGGCTAGGCGGTCTGAACGTGACCGCCTAGGGGCAGGAAGTCAACTGACCGCCCATGAGGCGGGCTGATGTCATCATGCTGACGTAGGCCGGCTTCTAGCGTTGGGTAACTTACCCGAAGGGCAGTTAGCTCAAGGGCTCACCCAAGCGGCCACATGATCGTCCGTTGGGCTGGGTCATGGTTGATCAATGAGGATCCCTTATCCAGAGATAGCAATGATCCTTGGGGTGGATTTGCCCGTTGGACCTTACCCCTACTTAGGAATTGAACCTAGTGTTAGGCTTGGACTCATCAAGACTAGATATAGAGATTATAGTTGTTGTGCAATGAAGCACTATGCTTCAATATGAGCATGATATCGGATGCTCATTCAATATGTATGCATAGATACTGTCAAATTGTTATTCATTAACGTATTTTAATTCTCGTTTTATTATGTTAATCGTTCAATTCATTTATTGAAGTGGTAGTACCGGTGGGTAAAGTTGTTTTAATTTCCGTAATTATCTCTTAGTTTCTTAGGTATTTTCCATAAACGTCCCTTATTAAATTAGCACGTGAGAGAGAATCACGTGCTAGCCAACGGTAAAAATTAATGATTAATTAATAAGATGACTAATTATATCCATATTTTATGTTAAAATTCAAAAAAATCTATAATATAAGATCAAGTTGTTTTTACTATTTATTGATGGGACAACGCTAATAGTAACTCTTCCTAATTTCAAGGTCTAACGGACATAAATCTATAGTATATGGTCTATAATATAAGATCAAGTTATTTTTACTATTCATTGATGGGACAACGCCAACGGTAACTCTTCATAATTTCAAGGCCTAACGGACATAAATCTATAGTATATGGATAATTTGTCCACATTGGCATGGATAAATAGTGTGCACAAACTTCAAATAAAAATAATATATAAAAATAATAATAATATATACCGTGCTCACGGGCACGAATATTTCCTTGTATATATATATATATAAACCGGTTATAAAAAGGATTGAACTATATCATGTCCACTCATTTCTCCCTCTAATGCATAGCATAAAATTCTCCATAGTTCCGAAAATCAGCAGTTTCATCTCCTTTCTCCTCCGTCCTCAAATTCCAGTAACATGGGAACAATCGAAAGAGAAGTAGTCCACGATGTGCCACCTTGGATCAAGGTGTACAAAGATGGTACTATCGATAGGCTCGTTGGTTTTGAGGTTGTCCCTGCAACCTTTGATTCTGAAACCGGTGTCACCTCCAAGGACGTCGTTATTTCCCCGGAAACCGGTGTCTCTGCCAGGCTCTACCGTCCTACTCTCGAACCCACCGCCCAAAAAATCCCTCTTCTCGTTTACTTTCACGGCGGCGCATTTTGTGTCGCCTCCGCCGGCGAACCCAAGTACCACTACTCCCTCAACAAGTTGGTTGCCGAGGCAAATATCATAGTCGTGTCTGTTAATTATCGGCTGGCGCCGGAACATCCACTCCCGGCGGCTTACGATGACTCGTGGGCTGCGCTCCAGTGGGTGGCGGCACATGCTAGGGCCGATGGTGGTGATGAGGAGTGGCTGAAGGAAAACGTTGACTTTGGTCGGGTTTTCATAGGAGGCGACAGTGCTGGTGCAACAATTGCACACCACATCACCGTACGGGTCGGGTCACCAAGTCAGAACATCGGGTTGAAGATAACGGGAGCGGTCATGATCCACCCGTATTTCTGGGGGAAGGACCCGATTGGGGTTGAGGTGGAGGATGTTGTCAGAAAGTCAATGGTGGACAAGTGGTGGGAGTTCGTATGCACATCGGACAAAGGGTTGGATGATCCGTTCATAAACCCGTTTGCAGACGGATCACCGGATATATCGGGTCTGGCTTGCGATCGGGTGATTGTGTGTGTTGCGGAGAAGGATATATTGAGGGATAGGGGGATGTTGTACTACGAAACACTAGGGAGGAGCAAATGGAAAGGAGGAGGAGATCATGCGGAGGTGGTAGAAGTAAAAGGGGAAGATCATGTTTTTCACATCTTTGACCCTAATGGTGAAAAGGCTGTCACCATGATCCAGTCTTTGGCTGCATTCATAAACAAAGATTGATTATGACTATATGTATATAAATAATTGGGTTTGAATTTCTGTGTTAAAAATTTTATTCGATCAAAATAAATGTGATTCAAGTAAAAAATATTGATTATTCATCCACTTAACCATTTAATCGATAATTAAATGGATTGGTTTTGAAATTAGGTAAATATTGTCCGTTTAAATTAAATTCGTCAGATTATGATTAATAATTACATAAAATTAATATATGTATTTATATACTGTCTATTAAAAATGAAGAACAAAATAAATTAATTTTTCTAAAAGAGATCGACTTAATATTTATGCTATAATATATATAGTCTATGCTATATAATTATACTCCATCGTAAATTTAGAGAGTTAAGATGTTTGCAATTTCATTGATTTATTCCATATTTACGAGTACAATATTCTTTTCACTTTCTGAACGAATCTGAATTTGAATAAGTTATTTGTTAGTCTGATGATTACTTAAATAAAATCTAAATGCATTTCAAATTAAATTAATTATCTATTTAATATTCATTTACATGGTAGGCTGGTGTGTATCATTGCTATGAATTGCAAAAGTGAGCTTCCATCCTTGGGCATATTTTAGTTGACAAAAAGTTTGTGTGGTGTAATGTCTGTTATGTTTACGATTTATAGGGTGAGAATTTGAATTTTTGAGAAAACTTTTGAGATTTACGCTCTTTATAAGTGAGATCAATTGATAAGTTTAAGTCTCTAACTAGCTGAGACACATCCCGCAATTTATCTTCTTCTTCATTTTTAAAGATACAACTACTAATAGTTGATTATTTAAATTGTATTTGGATGGGTAGTTTTTTAATTTGATTTTTAAACTTTTGTAATAATTAAAATAAAAAATAAGAAAGATAAATAGAAAAGTTATAAAATTAATTTAAAAAATCAAAAAATTTGAATAAAAACCACCCAAAAAAATACAACCAACCTTTTAAAAGTGAGAAAGTGAGCTTCATTAGTGCGTGAGTGTGAGCGTGCACACCACTAGTTTAAATACAAGTTGAAAGAGCTGGTGGGCCGTGGGCAATCTTTTTTGATAAAATTTAACTAGTGATTATATATTTTCCTTTCTTAATGAGTGTAATAATAATCTCTTTAATTTTTTTAAGTGTTCTTTTCTTTGTCTTTTTTTTTTCTTTATGTGACAATTTTATGTTAATTTTAGGATGTCTAAAAAAAGAGAGGGAATCATAAAAATATAAAAAGAAGAGCCTTAAATTAATTGAAAAAATGTGAAGTCACGTTTGTTATGCGTAGCGAAAATCAAAATCAAAGCATGAATAATATGCGAAAGCGATTCAATCAAATCAATTAATGCATACTATACACGTACACGAACCAAAAGTAAAGCAGACAAGGACTTTACGTGGTTCGGAGAATTTATTGACTCCACGAGCCGCAACTACAACGCTATACTCACCAGTATTACAAATATGTTTATCATTCTTTTTCAAGTGTATCACTCACAAATACAAACGAGTGTACACTGTTTTTCAAGTGTATCACTCACCTATATAAACGAGTGTATCACTCTCTTTCAAGTATATCACTCACAAATGCAAACATATCAACTCTCTTTCAAATGTATCACTTACACATTCGAGTGTATCACTCTCTTTTATGTGTATCCCACACACATACAAATGAGTGTATCACTCTTTTTCAAGTATATAACTCACAAATACAAACGAGTGTATCACTCTCTTTCAAGTATATCACTCACACATACAGATTTCTCTTATATATTGCTGGCACACCAAGTTCATCCTTACAATAGGCTATTTAATTTATAGTCTCCAAGAACTCTTAAGAATATGAACCTAGACATTCTTGAAAAGACCAACAGTCAAGTCCACCAACCAAGTTCATTCACCAATAGGTTCATGAACACAAAAGGGAATGAACATGAGAAATATCAAGAATCAATTCTAGAAGCTCCACCTTGGCAAGAGACACTGATCATTCAATCAACCATGTAACTAGTTTGGATTTTTCAATTAATGCACAACCCTATTGTAGCCAGACAAACATTCCTTGATCACAGGAAAAACAAATGCTACTGTCTTTCTCTATTTTGCCAATTTATCAATGACCATCGTAGATCACTTCAAAAGTGATTGTTGATTACCTTTCTTCAAATGTGGGCTTGCCTTCAAATTTTCCATAGAAACATCAACTGCTCCTACAGTTTTCACAAGCTCCACCTGCTGGATAGTACTCTGAGTCGAATCTGGGCTAAACTTAACCCTCTTCTGATGGTTGGACAGACGATCTTCACAAATGCCAACTTTTTTGATCTTCGCTTCCTTTGACAAATCATGATTAGCTGATTCCCGAACTACAGTACTTCCATCATGAAAACATAGGCTCATCCGAAAATAAATATCCAAAAATAATTTCCAAAACAAATGCCACCAAATAACCAAATTATTTTTGTCTGAAAAATCAAATTCAAAATAACCAAATTCTTAAAGAAAAGAAAGGCCAATCAAATGAAAATACTTATCTGTTAAGGCAAATAACCAGTTGATAAAGGGTGAAACAACTAATGCCGTGATGATCTCCAGCAAGTAGCAGTAGTGTCTCGTGATGGCGGATTGCGACAATACTTTCACCGCACTTCTTGTGTGAGCAAGACGAAATCAACGGTACCATTAAAACTAACTATCAAGCAATACCCAAGCAACCCCAAATCAGAATCGTGGCACTCTTATACCAATTGTTGTGCGCAGCGAAAATCAAAATTAAGGCACGGATAATATGCGGAAGCGATTCAATCAAACCAACTAATGCATACTATACACGCACACGAATCGAAAGTAAAAGAGACAAAGAATTTAAGTGGTTCGGAGAATTCTCCTACTCCACGAGCGGCAGCTACAACACTATACTCATCAGTATTACAAACAAGTGTACCACTCTTTTTCAAGTGTATTACTCACAAATACAAACGAGTGTATCACTCTCTTTCAAGTGTATCACTCACACATACAAACGAGTGTATCACTCTCTTTCAAGAGTATCACTCACAAATACAAACGTATCACCCTCTTTCAAGTGTGTTACTCACACGTATAAACGAGTGTATCACTCACACATACAAACGAGTGTATCATTATCTTTTAAATGTATCACTCATAAATACAAACGAGTGTATCACTCTCTTTCAAATGTATCACTAACACATATAAGAGTCTCTTACATGTTGCTGGCATAATGCTGGCACACCAAATTTATTCCTACACTAGGCTATTTATAGCCTTCAAGAACTCTCAAGAATATAAACCTAAATATTCTTGAGAAGATCAACAGTCAAGTCTACCAATCAAGTTCATTCACCAATAGGTTTATGGATACAAAAGAAAATAAACATGAAAGAATCAATTCTAAAAACTTTAAAAGCTTCTAATCTTAAGCCAATTACAACCAACTCTAACAACGTAAAGTCTTGAGAAGATAATTTTTCCTTGAAGAATTCTTTTATAGAAATGTCTTACAACATGGAATATTTCAAATAGACATTCATTGTTAACGCAACTAAGATTAATGAGTTGGAAAAATCGCAAATGAACGATTATTCCCTTTTTTTTGCACAGTCAATAAAAGATTTTCAAAATGAACCCTTAGTCTAAAATATTAATGAGTGGAAAATCAAAATTGTTAGTCAATTAAAAATTGTACATTCATTTGGGGAAAATAAAAGTATGATATATTCAAAATATACATTCATTTTGGGCTAAATAAAAACTGACGAGTGAAACAATTGGAATGATCCAAAAGGAAAAGAAATTAAAGTAAAATATTCAAAAATAAACATTTACTCTAGAATGAAAAAATTTCGTCGTGTTTTCAAAGCTCGCTTGCTTACAAGCATTCACCATTTTAACTTTTAAATATCTTCCTCTTCTTTTCTCTCCTTTTATTATTACTTTTATTATTTTTTGGGTCAGTTGGATTGATTTATTTAGAGCAATTCTAATGAGAAGGAATAACTCCAATGGATCAAGGGTAAATTATAAAAGGTATCAAGGGTAAATTCTCTATTGAACAGATACATATTCTTTTAGGGTTAACGGTATTTTAGGCCCTAATGTTTGATCATTTTGGCATTTTGGACCCTCAGGTTCCAAAGTTGGTGATTTGGGCCCTGATGT
>JAOWAN010040309.1:0-15620 GCA_028566635.1 Lobelia cardinalis | reverse complement strand
TTTTTTATATATTTTCTCTCTCTCTCTCTCTCTCTCTCTCTCTCTCTCTCTCTCTCTCTCTCTCTCTCTCTCTCTCTGTCTCTCTTTCTCTCCACACACACACACACACACACACATATATATATAATCTCTTTAAACCATCAACATGGCCTTTTTCCAAGATACAATGCATTTTTGTGTAAACCCTATCGGAACAATAAGCGACTAGAATGTTTAAAATAAAGATCAGAGTTAACTTTGAGACACATGTCTATTGTGTTTATTTCATGTCAGCATTGTAATTCTCAAAACTCCTTAAAACATTTGAAGCATAGTCAAATATGCTTTGATATATAAAAATCGATCGATATGTTTTTCTCTTACTAAATTATTTATGGATGATCCATGCTTGTATGGTCTTAACCACTTCCATTTATTCAATTTCACAGCATCATTTATGTTGACTTTCAGATTCTTTTTCCTCCCTTTTTAAATTTCCCCCTGTATTCCTCAGATGCTTTGACGTTTTCTACCTTTAAGATTATGTATCCAGCTTTTGTCTATTTCATTTTGGCATAAGCTGTTGATGCATTAAATTCATTCTAGCATGTGACCTGCAGAATTTATACCCTTGGAGACTTGAGATAGAAGTATCGAGAAAATGCAAAACTTATTTTCGTAAACTGAGCCTACACCTTCCTCCTTGCAGATAAATAAGCGTAGAGTCTTCCAAATCTCCTCAATGATGGGATCCTTGCGCTGGGTGCTGTTTTTTTTCCATTAAATTAGAAGGAAGCATATTCTTGATATTATTGAAGTATCAGTAGTAAGAGATATATCAAGAGAAAAGACACTTGAGGTGGTTTGGGTGCATACAATGTGGACTACAGAAAATTGCTGCACTGGCAGTAGAGCTGGAATTAGGGGAACAGCATAGCTAACTACTCAACTCGGCCTTATGAATCCTTTCCTGCTTTTCAATATGCTCCTAGGCAAGGTCATCACATAGACTACACGCATCTCTCATTATGGATAGCTACATCAACTTTGGTCTTCCACTACCTCGTCTTGGTTAAGATTGATACAAACACTTTTGATAACAGGTACCCTAAGTGGGTTGCGTTGATTGATGTCTACATCAACTTTGGTCTTACCCTACATCTTTCTTGGTTTAGATTGATCATACACATTCCCTAACGGTTGCATTAAGTGGCTTACGTTGTATGAGGAACATCTTAAGCAATTTTCTCTCGTATTCTCTACTATAGGACACTTTAACTGTTATGAATTTGTTCATTATAAATCCTCTTTTTCCTAGTTTTAGAAATCATCTTAGAATTAGCATCTAAGCAACGCTAATCTTGTTAGTTGCACGTCTTGTAGTTGTTCTATAAGACTTGCCTGTGATCGGTGTATTTCGATCACATAACCCTCTGGATACAATTACCCGTCGTGCCCAGCCTGGAGACCAGAACTAACATGGATCGATAATTAATAGTGTTATTAGTGATTTTGGTTCAGTGTTTAACTTGCTCAAAGCATATCAGTATGGAAAAAATGATTTATGTAACCCATCAAAGTAGTTGGGGGAAATAATGACTTGAGTTGTGGTAGAATACAGATAGTACAGTCGACTTCGTAGAGCTTTCTCATCTTTGTTGAGTTCCACCTATTAAGATGTAGTATATAATTTATTAAAAGCAGCGGTATGGCACTTCTTTGATGATTTCAATGATATGAGTATATGGCTATATGCTCACCAAAATGAGCTTTCTTTTTTGTTCAATTCATGGGTACAGGCGATGGACTTACTGACTCATTGGTAGGCTTGTCCAGCACTGAGGTAATAAATTTTCCTGTGCATGTACACGTTTGATTGATGAGTTTTCCGTATTTTGATATCTAATACTCCCCCCCCCCCATCCCTAAATGAGTGTCTTATTTGCTTTAAAAAAAGTCAACCCAATATATTATTAAAATATTTATTTAATATATATCGGTTGTGATTTAGATTCTAAAATTTCAAAATGTGTAAGAAAAAGTAAACTAAATAATTTTTTCAGTAAGAACAGGTCAATTCTCATAAAAAAATTGGTCAAAGTTTAATTAACTTGACCAAAAAAAGTCAAATCATGACACTCATTTAAAGAGGAGGGAGTATATATTTTTTTCATGTCACAATGCACCAACTTTTGATACTCACCTAATTTTAACCTGTCTCAATGTCACAGTTATCCTGTTTTGGATGAAGTATTGTATAACAGGCATCATTTTCTTACATAAAATATACAAGAGTTTTTGCCTTAATTTTGTCTTAGTCAAATCAAGATTTATGCTTTTGCACAACTGAAAAACCGCTCCTCATAAGAAAAATAATCATAATTCATAAATGGTGGTATGCTGTGGAAAGCACCTAGCACTCCATGGTTAAACATTATTGTAGAAAGTAAGAAAGCTTCAAAGACACCCATTACAAAAATAATATCAATGTTAAACAACTGAAGTTCCTAATGCACCCTCTTCTAGACACTGTTTACCTTCAATTCCGAAAAAGGCTGCCTTTCATCCCAAAGATTCTAGAAAATCTCTTCTTTGCATTAGCTATAACCATGTCATGATCCTTGCCTAAGAATTGATAGCCCCTGCAGTTCATCTCATAAGCAGTTATTTTAATTCCAGCGAACAGTTTGCTTCCAGCAAGATATGGTCCAAGATTAGGGAAGTTATGACAGGCCTTCTATCAGGTTTTTCTATTCCTGGCATTCTAAAGGGTCTACAATAGGAAGAGTGATAGTTGTTCCTCTCACTATGTGTATATGCTTGGATTGATGTGTTCTTATGAGCTAGGCAAGCCACCAGCAATAGATACTTTTAGGCATGGTCAAGAACACTGTGTGCACACTGTAGATCTCTGGGCCAATGCAGCCACTCGTTGAGCATCGTTCAAATGTTAGATTGTGAAATGCTTCAACAATTGCTGGACCAAAGATATTGTTGGCATGAAGGGGTGGATATGAGTTGGCTTTCCGGCAATGTGGTGTTGTGTCTCTAGTCCGCATATTGGCAGATTATATAGCGGGATCTATTTTCTCATCGGTGCTGTGTTGTGACCCTAAGTCACTAGCGGAAGGCGTGCCTATCTCAATAGCACTCACCAGACGTGTATAAGTGTAATCTGGATTTCCTTCCCCTTTATTTATCAGTTCATCATCTTGAGCTTGGTGTCATTCCTGGGGGGACCGAGCAGGAAGCCAGCAGAATTCGGTAAAGTTGACACAGGGTTGGCAGAAATTGAGCATCATTGGTTTGCAGTGTTAAATTGTGTAGAAGTGATTCACCAAAACATCATTAGTCTTATTGATGGGATGGGCATGTCCGTAGTTGTCAATATCTTGTGATACACGATACAATACACAATAAGAGGTCAATCGATATGTTTTACGGAGATGAATCGAGATAGTAGAGTCACATGTATCGATTGATTCACGATATGTATCGATATGCATCTTACGATACATCTTAGGGTACATCGATACATACAATACACTTCAATACGTAATTCCCGGGTCTGGATCGGTTTGGCAGAATAAGTAAATCACTTCCAATCCATTGAGAACGTCGTACTAATTTGATTTAGGTCCTTTGATCTTTCTTCGAGTTCTTTAATTTCATGTATTTTTTAATCTCTGATTCTGAATCTCCGCCGCGTGTCTTTCAAAGGATTATATACTTTGGATACTATACACCTCGACTCTATTGTGCAATCATGTACAAGTCCTCCCACCGTAGCACTTAATGAGGATGAGGTTGTAATAATCTTATGTAATGAGTCTCAAGAAAAAGATGTCAGCTTTGAAAGGGCCGAAGGCTGTAGGGGAAAATCACGAAGTAAGAAGAGAAAAAAGGGTGGAGAAACACAATATAATTCAAAAGCGTAAAGAACGAGAGGTCTCAAGCGCATATACGTACGAGGTTTGACTTGTTATACTAGCTCTTTGTTGAGACACCTTAAGAGTTGCAAGATAAAACATGGCATTGTTGTGTGAACGTGTTGACATTAGTGAAAGAGGGTGAAAGTTCTGAAATGTGTAAAGTTTCCAGTTTCAAGTATGATAACGCAAAAATATGGAAAGTCATCGGTCATTCTTGTTGATGAATTGCCTTTTACACATATCGATGTAACAACTAGGGGGTTCTGTGCTAAAGCTAATAATTTAGGGGTGATCGTCGGAAAGACGGTCATTTTAAAAGGGATGGGACATGACGTCATTACAACAATTCTGTTAAGTTTGGGGCTTAGTAGTAAATGTTATCGTTTTGTTATTTCTTGTTGTTCTTTTTGTTGCGGCGCCTCCGTGACGTGACTCGTTATCATTGGCTGAGCTTGGTTGAATTGTAAGCATATTCAACATATATACCGAGTATGCAAAATGTGAATGGTTATGCGATATATGAATCACCTTTTTCTCTCTTTAATTTTTCTTCTCTCTAAAACTCTCTAATGTTCTTCTCTCATCTCCTAACAATCCGGATCAAGTCTGAAAACAGAGTAGGAGATGAGAGAAGAACGTGAGAGAGTTTTAGAGAGAAGGAAGAGAAATTAGAGAGAGAAAAAGGTGATTCATATATCGCATAACCATTTACGTTGTGCATACTCCGTATATATGTTGAGTATGCTTACAATTCAGCCAATGATAACGAGCCACGTCACAGAGGCGTTGTAACAGAAAGAACAACAAGAAATAACAAAATGACAACATTTACTACTAAGCCCAAACTTAACGGAGTAGTTGTAATGATGTTGTGTCCCATCCCTTTTAAACTGACGAGCCTTTCCAACGGTCACCTCTAAATTATCAGCTTTAGCACAGAAGCCCCGGGTTGTTAGACTAAAGCCCTGGGTTGTTACAGTCGAGTCATATATGTTTAATACTCGTGAAAGATTAGTAGGTTTTCTGTGAGGAGTGATATCTTCACCTTTTATGAACAAAAAAAGGATGAATTGAAAGCGTTGTTTAAAGATGTCGATAGAATAAATATAAAACCTAATATGTGGACATCGAATGCTCAAGGAATTGGCTATATGGTTGTGACCGCACATTATGATGCTTCTTATTGGAAATTAAATATGCACATTACTAGTGTTCCTTCCCATTCGAGTTTTGTGTTTTGTGAGTCTCTCAATAAATGCTTTCAAGAATGAGGAATATTTGAAAGAATTGGGGTTGTTTTGGTTGATAATGCAAGAGCATTAGTGTCAACTCGAGAGTTAAAAAGGGAGATTCTTAAGAAGAATAGAAGAAACTTGCAATTGGGTAGGGATTTGTTGAATGCTAGATATAGTGCTCATATTCTAAACTTAGTGGTTCATGATAGACTTGGTGTAGTTGGGTCCATTATTGATAAAGTTCGACAAGGGGTAAAGTATTGGTAACACCTCAGGGTCGACGTCGTTTGGTGAACTTGCGTAGTTGATTTTGGATGTTCCAACTCGTTGGAACTCGTTATAATTTGTTGAAAACTACTAAAATTATCAAAGATGTTTTCACCAAATATGGTTAAAATGAAAGTTACATTTTCTCAAAATGCTCAACGTGAAGAAGAGTGGAAACAAGTTGAGGTTGTTTGTAGTTTCTTGGAGAATTTCAATAATGCTCCCAAGATTATATCGGGAAGTGACAATCCTTACTCAAATTTATTTCTTTCGGAGGTGTCTAGATGAGAGTTGAGATTTGCATTTTCTATGCGATGATAAAATCAGAAGGGAGATGGCTCAAAAGATGAAAGATAAATTTGATAAATATCGGGGTGAAACAAATCGTGTCAAGACTATTAGTGTTTGATTAGACGGAGCTTTAAAATGAAGCTTCTAAACTTTTGTTTTGAAAAAATATTTGGCAAATGAAATAGAAGCTTGAATCCTTTAAGGCCACTTGTCTAAATTGTTCCAAGAATATGTCGAAGCATAGGAGGCTTTGAAAGGGAAGCGTAAGGAGGGTAGATCTGGATCAAGCTCTAGTTATAAACGACAATGAAATGGTCGAGATCAAGAAGAGTTTTCTGGGATCTCTAAATTCGAATCACTTGCACGAGAAAGCGACAGTGAGGAATCATTGAGTACACACTTTGAGTTAGACATTTATTTGGCTGAACCTCGGCGTAAGTCTTGGGTCGCTTTGATAGCTATTCGTACAACATCTTGAGCCAATTTAAAATGAATAGGAAAATGTGGGCTATTAATCTTCCACCACTCCAAGCAATCAAAGTGACCCAAAACTTTATAGCAAGGTTCATCCAAATAAATATCCAACTCGAATTTTATAATTAATAATTCCTCATCACCACTTTCTCCTGCAAATGATTCAAATTCGGAGATCCTTTCGGACCCTCACCGGTCTTGACACTTTTCTTGTTTACGACGAGAACTTGACCCTGAACAATCCTCTTTCAATTTTTCTTAAGCATCCTCCGTATTATTGGAACAATTTAGACATGGTCTAAAAGGATTCAAGCTTCATATTTACTTTTCCATACATTTTTTTCGAAACAAGTTTTGAAGCTTCATCTAAACCTTAGGTCTTAGGAAGCACCAATAGTCATCACAAGATTTGTTTCACCCTAATATTTATCAAAGTTCAGTTTTATCTTTTGCGCCATCTCCCTTATAGATTTATCATCATGTAGCAAATGCAAATTTATCTCAAATCTCACCTAAACACCACCGAAAGAAACAAATTGGAGGTAGGATAGATACTTATTGATATAATCTTGGTAGCATTATTAAATGTCTCCAAGAAACTACAAACGTCAACTTGTTTCCAGTCTTATTGAGAACTATAGGGATGTGTTTGGATGGTTGGTTTTTTGTTAAATTTGATTTGTTTTGTATGTTTTTTATGGTTTTGTGATTTTTGATTTTTTTTTTGTTAATTCCCATGTTACCCTTAAAAATTTGAAAATTTACATTAAATGATTGGAGAGAGAAAGAGATAGAGTGTTAGTTATAATTTGATATGATGTTTGATAGGATATAAATGTGGTATAGGGGTATGTAAAATTAGTAAGTATAAGAGAGAAAACCATGGTTTTTGAAACCAACCAAGTGAACAAAAAAAATGGTAGTTTTCGGAAACACGGCTCCAAAAATAACCCAACTAAACACATCCTAGTTGTCTTCAACATATTGTAACAGGAGTTCCAACATAATGGAACATCTAAAATCAACTTACTTTCTGCTTTACTTTAACTCTTAGCAAACTCTCTAAACAACAATAGTTGACCCTCCTTCCCAAACTTTATCAACAATGGACCGAGTTACATTGTGGCCATCTTGAACCAACAAGTTTTGTATATGAGCATTAGATCTACCATGGAACAACTCCCCACCGAATTGCAAGATTTCGCCACTCTTCTTAAGAATCTCCTTTTTCAACTCTTTAATTGCCACATCATTTGCTCTAGTATTATCAACCGAAATAGTGTCAATTCTTTCAAATATTCCCCATTATTGAAAGCATTTATTAAGAGACTCAGAAATCACAAAACCAGCATGAGGGGAGGAACATTGAAGAAATTATAATGTGCTTATTCAATTTCCAAGCAGAATCAACCTAATAAGCAGAATCAACCTAATATGCAGTCACACCCATATAGTCAATTCTTCGAGCATCCGATGTCCATACATCAGCCGGTTATATTTATCCTATCAAGTCTTTAAACAACGCTTTTCAATGTATACTTCTCTTATTAATAAAAAGATAAGTTATCACTCCTAACAGAAAATCTACTTATGGTTCCCAAGTGAGGAGTTATACTTCTCTTATTAATAAAAAGAAAAGTTATCACTCCTTACAGAAAATCTACTTGTGGTTCCCAAGTGAGGAGTTGTCATGGACAACATCTTATTGAACATATATGACTTGACAATGCATAAAAGGGAATTCATCAACAAGAATGAAGCAATGACGTCCCTCATTTTCGCCTAATCATACTTGAAATTGGAAACATACACATGTTAGAATTTTCACGTCCTTTCACTATTGTCAAACACTTTTGCACAACAATACCATGTTTTATCTTCCAATTTTTAAGGTGTCTTAGCAAAATGCTAGTATGAGAAGTCAAACCTCGTGAGTATATGTAATTGTGGAGATTGCACCTTGCCCTCGTCTTTGGATCGGTGCCAAAATCTTCCATACTTTAGATGTTAGTCCTCTCTCTTTCTTGAAAGCTTTTGAACTATCTTGTCTTGCTGCTCTTTTTCGTGGCTTTCCCCTTCAGAGTTCACATTTTCTTTGCGAGACTCTTCAAATAAGCTTAACCTCATCCTCATCAAGTGCTACGGTAGGACTTGTAATTGATTTGCGCCACAGAGTGGGGGTGTATACTAGCTAACCTATCCATTCTCGTGAAGACATGTAGCAGAGATTCAGAATTAGAGAGTAAAAAATACAGGAAATGAGATGATAATACTTGATTTGGACTAGTAAGATACAATTCAATCTTACCAGTAAGAGCAGTGAAGCCGGAATCGGTGAAGAGAAGTTCGGAGTGTGCTGTGTGATTATGTCCTTGGTGCACAGATGCTGAGGGTGAGAGGATTAGAGGGGGGTGTCGGCCGGCGATAGTGGTTGTAGTGAAGAAGGGGGGGGGGAGGTGGTCTGAGTTTGCTAGAGAGGTGGAGTGCGTCGGAGCGAGCCTTTCAGAATTGAGTGTGACAAATTTTGAATCTCTTGACTCTTGGTCTTAGTTAGGTTTAGGTTAAAGAGTTTTTTTGTTTCTTTTTAAGATTTGACTATATAAATATTTAATTAATAATAATATATACAGTAGTAAATAATTAATAAGAGATCATCTAAAATGACGAGTCGAGCCTGACTAACTCGACACAAGCCATAAACGAGTCCACTCGCTAGTCGAACCTACCATACACTCGGCTCGGCTTGAAACCTATACAGACCGAGTGGAGACTGGCTCCAGCGGATAAAGCCCGCGAGCTAGCCCGGCTCATCTACAGCCCTAGTAGATAATTTTGTACTGTTTACTACTTGGTCCTAACAGTTTTACATTTTAGAGCAGTTTTATTTTTGCCATGTCTTTGCCAAATTTATGCTGGGTGGAGACTCAAAGACTGCAGACAGGTTGATGGTTAAACCAGATTGTGATGTACTGCAATCTCAAGGCTTTGACTGGGTTCGTCATTAGTTTAAGGAAAGTTTCACTCAAGTCTATTGCGCAGGAATGTGAGATTCCGTGCATGCATTTTGATGATACTCATGTTGTATATTCCGTGATTGTTGTTCTT
Organism: Lobelia cardinalis; assembly: GCA_028566635.1. Classification (NCBI taxonomy): domain Eukaryota; kingdom Viridiplantae; phylum Streptophyta; class Magnoliopsida; order Asterales; family Campanulaceae; genus Lobelia; species Lobelia cardinalis. The sequence goes on along the minus strand of JAOWAN010040309.1, from coordinate 6,337 downwards.
TTTGTAAGGATTGAGTTTGGACATTGAGAGCTCTGTTGTAGGTTGATAGGAATATTGACTGACTTGGTTCTGCGGACATGTGCCACTACAAGCAGAAAATTGGTTTGAGAAATCGTGTGATAGTTGTACAAGGTATATGCAACTTGGAATACCGAATAAGAAGTGATATTCTTGATCTAACTCACATATCGTGTTACAACTCTTCACTTTTATCGAATTTCCGTGCCCACATGACATCTGGGTGTAGGTGTTGTTGTGCGTATGGATGTGGCTGTTTTACACTACATTTTGGGTAAAATTGTAATATTCTACCAGATACAGCACGCAGATCCATACTCTTATATGTTCCTAATAGTGGAGTCCAATTAACAGCTCAAAGGTCATAAACATGATATTATTTCCTTCATGAAATATCTGATGAGCTACAACTGACCAAACTGTACAGGCTGGATTAAGAGGATTAAGAGACAATCCATACTTACTCAAAAGGGTCCACTTATGGGAAAGAGAGCTTCCTTTCTTCTTGGTGGCAGTATCTTGTATGAGTTCAAAGCCAAATTCTTACCGTGGATTTTTATTATTGCTTCCAACCTCTCTTAGAATAGAAGAGGCCTATTGGTTTCAAGGGTTCCTTACAACTTCTGTTACTCCCGAGATAACCAATATATGCACAACTCTCACATAACACTGAGTAAAGATAAAGTACACACACATGAATATGTCACAAGAGAAGGCAGATTCACTTTGAAATTAGGTGTTTTAAAGTTTAAAAGCTATAAAGGTTACTTGAAAATCTACTGTAACTATTGTCATAGGTATGTCTTATTCCATACTTCAAGTGACCAACATGATCAACTGCAAAGAAAAATACTCCCTCTTCCCAAAATGAGTGTCAAAAATGGTTCTTGATCAAGAGCAGTTTTTGACATTCATTCTGGGATGAATGTAATATACTTTATAACAATGATTTTGAAATCATCCTATTGTAGTGACACTCATTTTGGGACGGATGTAGTACCGCATTTTCAGAAAGTAGATGAAAGCTTGTCCAAGTACTCTTTGGACTGATCATCTACAAGCTCTAAGCTTACAGTTGCCTGCAAATGCCATGTATTTGAGGTCCATTAACTAGAGAAATATGATGGAAACTAGAATATCAAGCAGGTTGGGATAGGTAGCAGGCAAGAGAGTATCTTCACTATATGGTTGCTGTGAAAAAGCTTTCCAGGTTTTCTATTATCTGAAAATATGGAGAAGGTATGATGAGATATCTTCATGATATTAGTCAATTCAGCATTTGCGCTATCAGCCTATCACTTGAGGCTGGCCAAATGAATCATGTTTCACGACTTCCTTCAGCCCAAACTTAGATACATGAACATTTAAGATAGAACTCAAATATATACCTAACCCTTTTATTATGTGTTTAGTTTCTTTCCCTCTCTTGAGGCTCAAAGTCATGATCCAAATCTCTGCTTCTCAGACAGATGCAATTTTTTTTTTTTAGTTCCAATAATTAACTTTTCACAGACCTCCTCAAGTCAGAAAATGCACTACTTCCCAGTGTGAATTTCAATATACTTCATTACCTGAATGATTGGATATGGATATACCAATATTGTGGTTAATGCATTACTGTTTAATAGGTCAAGAGTATTGTGGACTGGAGAGCATTCTACCTCAGAACATACATGTCAGTTTTTTTCCATCATTCCACTATCAGCTTATTTTAATCAACTATTGCTTTGGAGATTGGTTTCATAAATGTGACTAGCATTGATGACTTCATACAGCATAATCAAATTCTTCATGAAGGTTTATATAGTTCATTTTGTAGCTAGAACACTGCCTTGTACACACACACAACACACTGACATACATACATATTATATATACATTTATATATAATTCCTCCATTTCTTATTTTTAATTTTTTTGTAGGGGTAAAAGTGTAAATATGTGTATTGGAGAATGTGCAAGAGAATCAAACATTATCCCAATTATATGCTCCAATCATTGCATGTGTACTTTCACATGCTTTATATTCAAAAGTACATTTTCAAATACATGGTTGGACACTTTTGTCCTTTAAATGAAATATAAGGATTAGAAAATGGGAGCGTAATAGGAAGAAAATAATGGGGACAATGCTAAATGCTGAAACTATATATATGTATGTATATTCATATGTAGGGAAATAAGCTCTTAATCAACATACTCTCACTTAATTAATTCCTGTATTACCGTTGCATGTCAAAAGTTAGCTAAACACCGTTCATAATATTTATGGGGAGTTAAAATGAAATACTATCTTTGCTAGTTTCTCGTTAGAAAACTGAATAAGGTTGCTGAAGTGCACACCTTTTCATTTGCATAAGCTAATATACCCATGTGGAAAACATTAACATTTTCCCAATATTTTCGTAATGAAAGAAGAGCAAACAATCTACTGTAATAGCAAAAAACCTAAACTACCCTTGTCTATACAAAATCATTTGATTGGCTAATAAACATGGGAATTGGAATAATTTACCAAACATATTCCCGGAACAGAAAAAAGTCACAAAGTGCATGGATGTGATGGACCTGACACCATTGGTGTAGAGCTGGATGACGAGACGCTTGGAGGAGAGCACGGTGATCAAGCTGTCGAGTAGCTATCAAGTAGGATGTGTACTAGTAATGGGAGATGGCTTGGGAAAATGGGTCTTTTTTTAATTTTAGAAATATTGGGGAAATAAGTAAGGGCATGTTTGCCACCTTGGTTTCATGGGTTAAAAAGTTTGCAAAATTCACTTTCATGTTTGCTAGGTTGGTTTCTCCAAAATCACATTCCCACTTTTTTATACGCAAACCTATTATTTAATTACACATACCCGTATACCCACATCCCTACCTCCTATACATCATTATTCAAACCATCAATCTCCTTTTACATTTCTCTCCACCTCCTCCTTTTTTCTCCCTCTATCCCTTTTCTCTGTACCTTACGCACTTCGACTGCCGTGACTTCCTTTTTCATTAGTCCAGCTTGGTGAGTCGAGGATGATGACTTTAGGGTTAGTTGCCATTTTCAAGAGTTGAAGGAATGATGGTTGAGTAAAGTTTGGAATGGCAAAAAATATCTCTCGTCGTGTTTAATGAGATTAGGAAAGGGGTTGAGTATTGATATGGATAGATGGGGAAGGTGTAAAGGGAAAGTAAAACCGAACAAGTAGATGGATGAGGTAGCATTGGGAGGGAGGAAATGGAGTTGACGACTAGGGGGGATGATGGGATGGGTTAGTGAAATGTAAAGAAACATACTTATGACCAAAAGTGCATTATGGGTAATAAAACATGTGTGAAGGGGATATAACCGGAAATACAAATGTTAGATCCAAGAATCTATCAAAATTACAAAATCAAAAAAATCTATCACCAAACAAAACACCAAAAAACCACAAAAAAAAAAAAAAAAAAAAAAAACATTATCCAAATTTACCCACAAATTAAACAAATCACCCTGAAATATTGTGTAAAGGGAGCTGAAAAATGTTTCTGCTTGTTGATTGTTAAAAACAATAACGGGGTTGGTTAGCAATACAATTTTTTCCTCCACATCATTTAAAATACACGCGTGGAAAACATTTAGTGTCCACCAAGCTGGACTAGTGAAAAATTAAACCATGGTAGTCTGCAGTGGGTAAGGTAGAGAGAGAAAAGGGATGGAGGGAGAAAAGGAGGACAGGGAGAGAGAAATGTAAAAGGTAAAGAGGTTATTGATGGTTTTATAGGGGGTAGGGATGTGGTGTATGGGTATGTGTAACATAGTAGGTTTGACTATAAAAAGTGGGAATGTGGTTTTGGAAAAACCAACCTAGCAAACATGAAGTTTTGCTAACTTTTTAAACCATGAAACCAGGGTGGCGAACAGGCCCTTAGAGTTAGATGGTAATGCAGGAACTTAATTTGAAGTACGAAGGGTGCGTTCAATGGATCAGTTTTTTGAACATTATGTTCAAAAAAGCGTGATTTTTTTTAGTTCACTGAGTTGTTTTCAAAAACCATAATGTTCTCTCATACCTTCTAATTTTACTTACCCCTATACCCACTTTTATATCATATCAAACATCATATCAAGTCACAACTACCACTTTCTCTCTTTCTCTCTTTAATCATATAATGTAATTTCACAAATTCTCGAGGGTAAAAATGGAAGAAACCCAAAGCAAATCAAATATCATTAAAATCATACCCAAAAAAAAAAGAAACCTAACCTAACAAAAAACCTTCCATCCGAACAGACCCTTAAACTTCCTATATATTTATGTGAGATATTTTTGAATGGTCAAAATGACAATTTTTTCCCTTTGGGGGTAGGACAATAGGGTTTGAAGTGCTAGTATAGTACTCCCTCTGTTCCAATTTGTGGAGACCATCCCCTTTTAGCTCCAAAAAAAGAATTTTTGTGAAGTGGACACTTATTTTAGAACACCTCAAAAAGAAATAGTGGACACATACTTGGGAATGGAGGGAGTATTTCATTCCATGTGTCCTTTGATGCATACGATGAGAGAATAAAATATATTCACCAAGAGTACACTAAAAGCCGTGTTGGCTGATTTTGATTTGGCCAAATAATTTGCAGGTCTTACCGCTTGAAAAAGTTTCACCAATTACTATACGAAAACAAGGATTTATGCATTTTTGTTGTACTTGTAATGGTGGATTTAGCATTACTCATGATGAGAAAGGGTCAAAGGATAATTTCACCTTTAAATAAGCTATGGCTTATATTTCTTCACCTTGTCTAACATTATTTTGTATTATCTCAGTTGTGTAACAGGCAGCAGAAATTAGACAAGTGTATGTTTGCCTATTATATGGATAGAGACATTTTTGCGAACTAGATCTTTTTGTATTAGCAGACTTTTCTCCAAGTTTTAACATGGAGGTTTATGTCAGATTTTCCGGGAAGTTAGTGGGTCGTTACTATGATAGTGTGGGCAATCCCACGAAATTTTTGAAAGGGGTCGAGGCAAAAGCAGCAAGAGGTGGACAACTGATGGAGAAACAGAAGCTGGAAGAAGCTAAACTGCCAAGCTGCAATTCGAAATGGAGTCAGGAGGAAGGCTCAGAGGTACGACTAACTGTGTTTAACTCCTTGATGAAAGTGGACACTTTACTCAGATTAAATGACTAACCCTGCAAAATGTTCTGTTATATAAGCTTTCCGTGCAAATGTTCTAGTTAATAGTTATGCTTGAAACCCATAAAAAAGAACTCTTGGAATTAGAGGCAAGGGTCTGTGAAAGTTGACTAAAACACCTTTTCTTTTTCTCTGTAGTATCCTTTTTAGTTTCCACGTCTATAGCATATTAGCATTGCACGTGAACGTTACTCTAACGTTATAGTTGCCTAAGGTGTTAGTTGCTTCATCAGAAATTGGGCAACATGTATAGGACAAGTGTTTTTAGAACAATGCTAAACTTTCCACTATATTTGTTTCGAAAATCTTCGAACCTGATGTGTCTGATAGGTTTTAATTGATGTGCACCCCATCTGTGTATTTTATTTGTCAATTTTCGATTGATTTAAAAGTTGTAAGATTTCTGGGATACTCTTGGTTGTAAGTGTAGTTTTTATTCATATATTTTTTTAATATGAAATGGACGCGTATTTTTAGATGGAGGAAATAGCATTTTAACTGGGGTACATTAATGGTCATTTAAAATTTGTTAAGCTTTGCATGATTTTCTTTTGTGTGCATGGGATGGGTGCGTGTTTGCTTTCAGGTTTGGTGCGAAAGTGGTTATCCAAGGCTGGTTCTGAGGCCACTCGAAATAGCTTTGACAGGGAAAATGAGCAAACGTTGTGCGTGCTTCAATGAAGGGGAACTAAGTCAGCCAGGACTGGAAGTCTATGCCGGATGCGATTATTTCGCCCAGCTTTGTCGCCTTTAATATTTAAAACATTAGGTACCTGATTGACTTACTATCTTTTTGCGAACCTGTGAATCAATATAAACCACCGTAAACCATGAAAGATTTCATGTTTTATAGTTGACTTTTGTTGATTTTTTCATGATTTACAGTTATAGAATTTCATGGTTCACATATTTCATAGTTCACAGATCATACTTATGTTTCACAGTTATATCAATTTCATGGTCCATGCATGAAATTTCATGATTTATATATTTCATTGTTCACAGTTATATCAATTTAATGGTTCACATTTGAAATTTGAATATATATATATATATATATATATATATAGGGGTTTATTCCGTTAGGAACCATCTTATTTTAAGAACTTTAGGAACCACTGGGATACAAAGAATAATTTTTAGAAT
>JAOWAN010040290.1:0-15621 GCA_028566635.1 Lobelia cardinalis | reverse complement strand
GGGCGGCGGTGCTCGCAGGGATTTTGGGGAGTCTAACTCTCACCATGGCTGTGCGTCTGTGTCGTGTGCGAGAGATGCTTTGTGCGTCTGTGTTGTGTGTCGTGTGCGAGAGAGAGGAAGAGGGAGAGTTGAGTGCGTACAGAGAGAAGAGCGAGAGAGAGAAAGAGGCAGAGTTGAAAAAAAAAAGGTATAAAAATGAGTATTTTGGTAATTTACTTAGTTCCCAGTATTTTGGTTCCCTGTATATAGAATTTACCGATTTCTACTTTGAACGAGATTAGTACCATCGTGTCACGTGATCAATTGTCGTAGGCAAATTCCATGACTTTTGGGTACGTCGGGAGATCCATCTCCGCCGTTGTTCCCGCAGCGACGACCGAGGCAGCATTAAAAGAACACTGTACTACTACATTGCCAGTGATCTAGCGGCCGCCTGTGTGTGGCTGTGGAATATTCTGACTCCGTACTTCCATCAGCCGGAGATCAAGTGTGTATGAGTACCGTACGTACGTACGAACCACCGTGTCCTTTGGTCACGGCCAGTTCCAGACTAATTCATCAGTGATATCTGTGGCATTTCTCCTAAAATTTCCACCGTGACGTCAAGGTACAATTAGTTTCAGTCACTGCAACTCATCACTGTATTTGTATTGTGGTTTTTCATCTCCGGCGGTACGCCCGGCCTGCCTGTGTCACCATAAACCCCAATCAGACATGGGTGGTTGTGGCCCTTGTGGGTCCGTATCCCATCACATCTTGGTGAAGGGATTTTTGTTTTAGGAGTTCTTATTAAAGAATTTCTTGGAAGTTAGAACTTTTGAGACCCAATGAAACCCTCATTATTTCAATTCCTACCCAATGAAACAATGGTGAAGGAAACAAGGTTTTAACTTAGTTAGAACAGCTAAAACCAAACCAATTTCCAATACCCATTTTCTAATTTTCTTGAAAACTCAGAGCTTGATGGCAGACACTTTTGTACTACTTGCTTTATTACTTAATCTTCTCTTCTTTCCATTGGTTTTATAAACTTGATTTGCAATCTCCTCACTGTTCCCTTACCTTCAACATTAGCAGCAGGCAAGGAATCATACTTTTTGTGTCCTTTTTTCTGAGTCCTTATTGTTGTCCTTGTTTTTGTACTTTTAAACGCTTTCTTTCTCGGTTCTCTACTTCTCATGGAAGTGCTTGATCCTCCATCTCCTCCTTCAGAGGTAACCCTCTCATCTACTCTTTAAATTGGAAAACTATTTCAGTTTGAAATGTTCCGGATTTAAAACCTGGACAAGTTGAGTTGGTCAGACTGTTAAGGGAGTACTTTTTTTAGTTTTGACTTAGCGAGAAACATGACTGTTTATATTTTTCTTTTCTGTTGTGACATCGCAACATTGATTTTGGTACATTTTTGGCTTTTTAATTTGATTATAGTTTGAATTGTGCATATTGTCCACTCAGTGTGCGTTATGAATGAAAGTTCAAAATGTGCTTTATATATTAAGTGTATAGTGTGGTGAAATCATATTCATTATCCAATATCTTTGCTATAGGTATGGTCCTGTGCACTTGGACCTTATCAGTTTCTGGATTAGGGAATTTACATTGTTTTGAATGAATTTAAGTATTTAACAATTTGGTGAGTTAAACACATGCAATAAAGGAAATTTGGCAGGCCTATAGGGGTTCAGATTCATTGCATCTCTTCAACTATATTGTACTTGAGAAGAATTCAACTTTATTGAGATTACTTCTAGCTCGTTGTAGATCGAATTTCGGTGGATGCTGTACTGCATTTTCTTAACTCACAACCTGCGACTTAAGATTTTGGTGACTGTGTTTTCTTAGCATCGGATTCAACCACAAACGACTGACTCTGAAGGTCCATACCGTCTTCTCTATTGCTCAAGTAAGGGCAACAAATGGGGTGTTATGCAGGAGCTGGAAAAGGGAGTTGAACCTAATTTGGGTGATTATGATAAGAGAACAGCTCTTCATTTAGCAGCGTGTGAAGGCTGCACAGAAATTGTTCTACTACTTCTTGAGAAAGGAGCTGATGTAAATTCTATTGATCGATGGGGTCGCTCTGTGAGTACTTAAAGTTTGATCAAAAGAACTTAAATCTACTGATTTCATAGTGGCAATGAGCTAGAATTTCAGCATTGCTAATGGTTGCTAGTTCTTTCTTCCGTAACCTTATAGCTTATATTTCATACTGAACTAATTTTGCAAAAGGTCACATGTTGAATTGAATTACACACAGCCTCTTTCAGATGCTCGTAGCTTGGGCCATGAAGATATCTGCAAGATTTTGGAGGCACATGGGGGAATAGATCCAGTACTCCACTTTCTATTTTGTTTTTTCAAAAGAAATGTTTTCATGCTATATGTTGTTGTAGTAGGAAGTCAATTTTTGGTTGTCAAAGAGTTGTAATGCACACATTTCGTGTGAAAAATTTAGTTTTGCTTCTTGTGAAATCCCATAACCCACGTTGGGTAGGAATGGGAATTTAGTGTGCCTAATAAGCTTGTCCGCTACTACCACTTACCACCAACTTATCCATGGACTTTTGGGTGGCTTGTGGTAGGCCTTGTTGACCCTGGTGCTTGGTGGGCGGGCGACGTGACGGACCGGGTTTCCGGACTCGGTCGTTACAGTTCTGGTCATATGATTTTTGTTAAACCTTTAGCTAACCATAGAAACATTGACGCGTCAAAGCTTTTTGATTTGGAGAGATTGTTTTTTCTTGTTTTACAGGTCGGACTTGATTCTCATACTCCATGCTATGAAATTGATCACACTGAAGTGGATATGAAGGAAGCAACTCTTATTGGAGAAGTAATTTTCTTATCTGATGAAAGTTTTACTTTGAAACCACCTTGTACTGTTTGCAGTAGTACCCTCTTGACTGGACTCCAAGTAGCTTTTTAAGTGAAAAACCCTTCTGAAGTACTCAACCTTCTTGCTGGACTGCTATTAGCTACTCGAGGGCATAGGTTCTTCTGTGTTAACTACGTTTAATTGTGGCAACAGGGTGCATATGGTGAAGTTTATCTAGTAAGATGGCGGGGTACAGATGTTGCTGCAAAAACTATCCGTTCTTCTATTGCATCCAACGAAACAGTGAAGTGAGTTTTATCCAAAACTCTTACTTATCATTTTTATTACCCGTATTATATAATATTTGATTAAAAAAGACCTGTCCATTCTGAGCAGCTTTTAAGGTTCATTTATCTTTATCACGGACATCTGTTTTTCAATTTTGTTATGGATTCCAGGAAAACCTTTCTCAAGGAATTGGGCTTGTGGCAAAAGTTGCGCCACCCGAATATTGTGCAGTTTCTTGGTGTTCTAAAGGACTCTGACCGATTGATCTTCTTGACAGAGTATCTCCGAAATGTGAGGCATTTTTGTGTTTGTTTTGTGATTAATCCTTGCATTTACTGATGTTTCTTCAAATGGGATCCCAGGGAAGTTTGTATGATATTCTAAAAAAGAGAGGGAGGCTTGATCCGCAAACTGCTGTTGCTTATGCTTTAGATATTGCAAGGTATATCTCCTATGGATAAATAAACAGTAAAACAGGATGCATTACAGTTAAATGCTTTACTTTTTCTGTATATTCTGCGTATATTCTATCTTTCTGATTTGTTTTATTAGCATCCTCATGTATTATATTAATTTGTTTTTAAATTCAAAAACAACTATCACCTCGGAGTTATTTACAATTTTATTTGCTCTTGCAGAGGTATGAATTATCTTCATCAGCATAAACCTCATGCTATAATACACAGGGATTTGACCCCAAGGTAATGCACATAGCGACTTTTCCATAATTCTTTCTAATTCTCACAATGGTCACATCGGTGCAGGTTTTCACTTTTTCTTTTGTATAATTCTAAGTCAGATGGTACATCCACTATAAAGCTAAAATTTATGTATCATTCGTGACGTGATTATTTGTGCAAACTTTCTCAGAAATGTATTACAAGATGAAGCAGGGCACCTTAAAGTGACGGATTTTGGCTTAAGCAAAATTGCACAAGAAAAAGACGCTTATGGTTATAAAATGACTGGAGGAACAGGATCATGTATGTCTGACAGTTTGTTTATATGGTTATAAATTTCTGAATTTTTTCTAACCAAAAATGGTTTCTTTTATGATATCAACCAGATCGATACATGGCTCCTGAGGTTTATCGTCGAGAATCATATGGCAAGAATGTTGATGTCTTTTCTTTTGCTTTAATTGTCCATGAGGTAAGCAGAATGATCATGAAAAACTATTGAGGAGATATCATATTGAATAAATTGAAAATTTATTTATGTTGGAGTATAATTGCATGCATCTACTTATTATTTAAAGTTGATTCATATAATTCAAAGCTGGGTGCAGATAGTTTCTAGTACTCATATATGGTTTTGCAACAGATGTTTCAGGGTGGACCAGCAAATAGAGCAGAACATCCTGAGCATGTGGCGGACAAGCGAGCCTATGAAGATTCTAGACCGCCTCTTTCTACATATGTATACTCTGAACCTATCAGGATGTAAGTAGTTCATTTCAGTTGGTAACTATGCTAGGTTAATTTCTGAATAAGTGCAAGCTTTTCCATTGAAATCTAACATTTTTTTTGGATAATTATGTATTGAATGGTAATAGTAATACATTAACAAATTGGGAGTAAAGAACCCTTGACATTGCATTTCAGGCTTCTTCAGTTATGCTGGCACAAGAATCCAGATTGCAGACCTACATTTGAAAACATAATCATGATGCTGGAGGAGATTCAAGAGGATCAGCTACGCGAGAAGGGGATCGAGACATGTTGTAGCTGTGTTATAGCATGAGATGACTTCTTAGTTAGCATTGTGCATATATATAAATATTTATGTATATCGATATATATACTTATCTGTGGTACCAGCTTTTAGTGTATTGTGTGTCACTTCAACTTAGAAATACGTCCCCACGGTAACGAATGTAACAGTTTGGAATCTATGTATTTTATACCTTCACTTTAGCAATTTCCAAAATTTCATGTTTTTGTAGCCCGCGGGATTGGTTGGTAGAGTTTGTTAATGTGCTTGTGTCTAACTCAACTTACTTGTGCTGCAAGAGTTGTAGTTCATTTGAGATCTATTGTTATCTATATAAATGAGCAAAGATTGATGGATTCCACTACTCTTATCAATTAAAAAGGACTTGTCTTTCTTGCTCGGACACCTTAATTTTCATGAGGAAGAACCAAACATTTAGTTTCTGACATTTTCAGAGTTTCAGTAAATGGAGCATTGTTTGATAGGAATACTTAGGGTGTGTTTGGATGGGTAGTTTTTGATTTTGTTTTTGAGTTTTTGTAATGATTGAAGTAAAAAGTGAGAGAGAGATAGATAGAAAACTGTGGGACCAATGAAAGAAAAAAAAAACCAAAAACTCAAAAAACAGGGCAAAAAACGCCCATGAGAACACACCTTTAATTTTTGGCGAGGGGAAAAAGAAAAAGGAAAAGAAGCAAGCATTTGTAATGTACTATGCTGGACTTAGCAAGACAGGCGTTGCATTCAAGTGTTACATATTACAGCTATCAGCGCATTGGCCCAAGAAATAGAACACTTCAATGCTTTCTGTTCTGTATTTTCTGAATATATATAGTATTTTTGGTTTGTAATTTGGCTGCCAATATCCTATAGGTTATTGCTCTGAGAGATGATGAGGATTTGGCTGAGAAAGGATCTACATATGTGACCTTGGAGGGGTTCTCCATGTACAGAAGCACTAGCCAGAGGCCAGAGCCAAAGTGCAAAAAGGTACTGGCGGTTGGAATGGCAGATCTCAACCAAATTGTGGCTTCTAAGCGTGTGGAGAGACTGCAAAATGCAGGAATCGTAACTGTTGGTTTCGAGGAAGAAATGGGCAAAAAGCTTTTTGAGGTAAGTAAGCTTGTCCATCATACTTCACTTCTGAGTTCTTGATGCAATTTTAGGCTCTCTAGACAAAAAAAATTTATGGGACAAAGTAAAGTGAATTTAGGTGATGCTTTGCGGCTATTGTTTTAGCTCTGGTCGACCTAGGTGCTCCCCTGATTGCAGGCTTTTGCATTCTTTTTTGCCCCTTGGTTCTTGCAGAATCTTTGTTCTTTCATTCTTAGTTCTTTGACCTCCCAGTTCTTGATCGGCACCATTCGTAGAGTACAATGATGTATATTGCGGGACTTGAATGTATTTTTCGAGCAGCTCTTCTATAGTTACATGATAAGAATATGCCCATGAAAACATTAACCTAAAATACCCAATCAAAGTGATACTTTAGAGAGCTAATTCTTATTCAAATAGGCCAAAAGTCATCAGATATTTCTGAAAAGCAGAAACAAGTTAACTTTTTGTCCAGATGATCTTATCAGGTTAAGAGGCTTGTAGCCACTATGGGACATCGACTGTATATTTACGTTTGGTGTGTTCCCAGCTCCGAAAGTCGTACACCACATCAATATCATAAATCTCGGACCTTTTATCCTCCGTATGCAACTCTGCTTCTCATACTTCTCCCGTGAAACCAATTTAGTAGGCACAACACTAACTACTTGCCCCTTTAGGGTGTGTTCTTGTGATTGGTTTGGTTTTTTGGTTTTGGGATTTTGTAATGATTAAAGTAAAAAGTAAGAGAGAGATAGAGAGAAAATTTGTGGGACCAATGAGAGAGAAAACTCAGAAATCAAAAAACCTGGGTGAAAACCCAGGTGGAGAACACACCCTTAATGGTGTCAATTTTTCCATGAATGTGGATGACGATCCATCTCCGACATGAATTGATTCACAGTTCTTTGAAACTCTTGAACAGTCTCAGCATTTTGTCTCCTATATTCAGTTGGTAAATCTGTTTCTTCTAGTACTTTTTCTGAAAGCCAATTTACAAACACTTCCTGTTAATCCATTGCGAAATCGCCATAAAGAGAGATCTGATGTAGTCTGTGCCTCAACCTACTGAATAGAGGCATATTGGTGAGCAACTTTTTTCGGTTATTTTCATTGCGATTGATATGTATATCTAGAGAAAGATATGTCTGTAATGGGGATGCCTAAACAATTGCTCACTACCCAGTGGAATGTACATTGGCACGGGATTGCTGGAGGTTGATGGGTGTGCCTTGGCTTGCGATAGGGCAGGGCGGTTTGATCGAGTGCTGTAACAGAATTGTTGAGCTTACGAGTCTGGGCGAGCTGGAGAAGGTGGGAGTGACACTATGGCAAATCTGGTGTAATAGAAACAAGATAGTTTGGATATAGTGTGGCGTTGCCGGCGGCGAATGTTGTAGCTGCAGGGGCCAATGTGTTAAGCTGCTGGCGGAGGGATTTATGGGCTGTGGCGGAGTGTTTTGGGACAAAAATGGAGTTGTGGTGGTGGCGTTTTGTAAGTGGATGAATAGAATACATGATCCGAAGATGGTGAAGATATTCAGCCTCAGAGAGGTGCTAAGCTGGATCAAGCAGAGGGATGGAGAAACATTAATTTCGAGATGGATGCGTTGAAGCGATAAATGAGGAGGGAGATAGTTCTTCATTTGGAACTATGGTAGAAGACTGTCGTGAATTGTTTGTAGAGGTAGGTGGAACATCGTTGCAGTTTGTAGAGGAAAAAAAATAAGAAAAATTCTCTCAATATTTTAGGGTTACTTTCTCTTTCGAACGGTGGCTGCACCACTAAGGGAGCCGCCGGTGGTGGCTCCTCCATCACCGGCTGTTGTTAATCCTTCTCTTTCTCCCCCTATTCTTTCTCCCCCTCCATTAGAAGAGGATGTTGCGTCTCTACCAGTTATTGAAGGGCAGGTGTCACAGACCAAGGGCAATGGCAAGGAGTATGGCCGGAGAAGATGGTAATTTGTGACCGTTAGAATTTAAATGCAAAGGTGGGTAGTGTAGTCTTTTTGTAAAGCAAGTCAGGGATAATTCAGTAAACTGAGGCAGGCATGTGTGGGGCACGAGAATTGCAACAGCCTAACAACAAATGGGTGGGAACGACAGGGCAGCGCACACCACCAGTTCCCCCCTAACAAACCAGGCAACAACCATCAAATCCAAGAAGGAAATTCGATAAAGAGAGGAAGGAGAGCTGAGCAAAGGCATCGAGAATCATTTGTCCTTTCTTCTCTCATTAGTTTTAGTAGCATAGTTCTCCTTTTGTGGTTGTAGTCGAGGGATTAGATCACAGCTCAGGCGGCTTTTGCAGCTTGGTTAATCACCATTGATAAGTTAGTTTTATAGCTCTGTAATTCCGTTATCTTTTAACGAAATCTTAGTCATGATTTGGTTACTGTTCTCTTCTACATTCCATTCGTGTGTGATCTGTTACAGTGGTATCGGAGCCAATCCTTTATTGGATTGGTGCAATAGCCATGGCAGAGGGTACCCGTTGCCAAACCATAGAGAAGAACTTGGAAAACCATGAAAGAAAGTTCGAGGCACTTAGGGAAGATCTGCAAAAGACCAGAAATGAAGGAGAAGTAAGGATGCAAGGCATGGAGCATACACTAATCGAAATCCAACAAGTGCTAATCAACCTGAACCAAGAGAGGCACAAGACCCCTGAACAGGCAAGATCCAGTCCATCGGCATTTGGAATAAACACCAGCAGCAGTGAAGGTAATGAAAATTCTACCCCTCAAAATTTCTCAATACATGCATGTTCACAGCCTCAAAACAGCCACATTAGACAAACACTCAACCCAAACAGTCGACCACAAGCTTACCAAGAATACCGACAACAGAACTCGTTCAATCCTCACCAACACTCCAATCATCTGCGGCACCACCATTATCAACCTCATCAGCAATGGCACATGGAGGTTATGTGTTGATTATAGGAGGTTGAATGAGCTTACAGTAAAGAATAAATTCCCTATGCGTGATTGAGGAGCTATTAGGTGAACTGCAAGGGGCTACGTGGTTTACCAAACTGGATTTGAGATCAGGGTACCATCAAATGAGGGTATCACCCACAAACATACCTAAGACAGCGTTTAGAACTCACCATGGGCATTTTGAATTTAAGGTCATGCCTTTTGGCCTCATCAATGCCCCTGCATCATTCCAAGCTTTAATGAATGAAGTTTTTGAACCATTTCTCAGGAAATCTGTCTTTTTGAAGATATATTGGTTTATAGCCCAACCCTGGAGACACATGAAGAACACCTTACAGCTGTATTGGAGGTAATGAGGCAGCATCAATTGTTTGCAGAAAGAAGTGCTCATTTGCTAACATGAGCTAGAATACCTAGGCCACAGGATATCAAGGGAAGGCATTTCTGCAGCTCCCAACAAGATTGAAGCAATGATGAATTGGCTAACCCCTAACACAATTATTGAAGAAGAATACCTTCAGTTGGGATTCAAAGGCAGAAGAGGCATTCAAGAGGCTCAAGCAATGCCAGATTTTAAAATTCCCTTTGTAGTAGAGACAGATGCAAGCAATGTAGGCATTGGAGCTATACTAATGCATCAAGGAAGACCATTGGTATATCTAAGCAAAGAATTGAGTCCCAAGAATCAGCTCCTATCTACACATGAGAAGGAATTTCTAGCCATCATCCTAGCTATCAACAAGTGGAGGGGTTATTTGCATGGGAATCATTTTGAAATAAGGACTGATCAAGTAGAGTCTGAAGTATTTCCTATAACAAAAAGTTACCAGCATGCTACAACAGAAATGGTTAGCAAAGTTGATGGGCTTAAGCTATGAAATTAAGCACAAGAAGAGAGTTGAGAACAAGGTGGTTTATTCTCTCTCAAGAATTCCACAAGGAAAACTTCAAATGGGGAAGGGACAATTGAGAGCTACAAAGAGGATGGGACTGTTACATAATTTCTATAATTAGCTATGGATCAGGAGAACAATGGATGTTGGACTTTCCATCGAGGCATACTGAAAAGATATTTGTAAGATGTACATGGACACTAAGTCAACAGATCATTTCATAGCTACACTGTGGAGGAATTGCAGGACATTCTCGCAGAGATGTGACTTTAAAGAGGATAGGTCAGTTTTTCTTTTGGCCCACTATGCTTACAGAAGTCAAAACATATGTGAGGGAATGTGAGATTTGCCAAATCAACAAGAGTGAGAACTCTTCTTATCCTAGTTTATTATGCCCCTTACCAATACTAGTCCAAGTATGGGAAGATATATCCATGGATTTCATTAAAGGGTTACCTAAGTCCTAAGATAAGGACATGATCTTAGTGATGGTTGACAGACTCTCTAAATATGGTCATTTCATAGCCCTGACCCATCCCATTACTTCCAGCCAAATAGCCCAAGTATTTTTGGATAATATTTACAAGTTACATGGTTTACCAAAAACCATTGTCAGCGATAGGGATAAGATATTCATGAGTAAATTATGGCAGGAATTGTTTAAGCTCATAGGGACCCATCTTTTGTTTAGCACGGCCTACCACCCCCAAACAGATTGTCAAACTGAGAGAGTGAGCCAATGCTTGGAGAATTACCTAAGGATGATGATCGGGCAAAGACCAAATCAGTGGAATCATTGGCTGCCACTAGCTGAGTGGTGGTACAACACTTCACACCACACAACTATTAGGATGACACATTTTGAAGCCTTGTATGGTATGACACCCGGACAGTTGAATCTACCTAGTGATACCCAAAGTTCAGTAGTTGCAGTTAGTGATTTCTCCAAAAGAAGGACTTCTTCAATGAATGATTCAGGGTGATTTGGGAGAGGTCGAAAGTCCAGGCTGATAAGAATAGGAAGGAAAGGGAGCTGAGGATAGAAGATTGGGTTTACTTAAAGTTGCATCCCTACGGGCAAACCTCATTAGTGGCTCTCAGAAAACCCCTCAAACTTTCGTCTAAATATTATGGTCCTTTCCAAGTTATGGAAAAGATAGGAAAGGTAGCCTACAAGTTAGACTTACCAAAGACTGCAGTTGTACACACAGTGTTCCACATTTCTTTAATTAAGAAGAAAATTGGTGCAAGAAAGACCTTAAGGACAGAATTACCAAGCATCGGGAAAGAAGGGCAGACATTGTTACGACCTTTGGCAATCTTAGATAGAAGAGTAATCAAGAGGAACAACAAGGTCGTACCTGAGCTTCTGATACAGTGGTCCAGTCTATCCCCAGAAGACGCATCATGGGAGGACGCGGCCGAAATCAATGCCAAATTTTCAACGTTTCTACCTTGAGGACAAGGCAATTTTTATGGGGGGTGGAATGTCACAGACCAAGGGCAATGACAAGGAATACAGCAGGAGAAGGTAATTTGTGACCGTTAGAATTTAAATGCAAAGGGAGGTAGTGTAGTCTTTTTGTAAAGCAAGTTAGGGATAATTCAGTAAATTGAGGCAGGCATGTGCGGGGCACGAGAATTGCAACGGCCTAACAACAAATGGGTGGGAACGGCGGGGCACCGCACACCTCCAGATTCCCCCAAACAAACCAGGCAACAACCATCGAATCCGAGAAGGGAATTCGATAAAGAGAGGAAGGAGAGCTGAGCAAAGGCATCGAGAATCATTTGACCTTTCTTCTCTAATTAGTTTTAGTAGCATAGTTCTCCTTTACTGTCGTTGTAGTCGAGGGATTAGATCACAGCTCAGGCGGCTCCTGCAGCTTGGTTAATCACCATTGATAAGTTAGTATTATAGCTCTGTAATTCCGTTACCTTTTAATGAAATCTTAGTCTTGATTTGGTTACTGTTCTCTTCTACATTCCATTCGTTACAGATCTGTTACAGCAGGCTGCCCAAGCAAACCCTACCTCCTATGTGACGGCTGTAACTAAATAAGGGATCAATCCATGTTTGGATTCCAAACTCAAGCATGCATTAATGATATACCCCTAGTGGCCCGACCTGTTGGAAGTATTGATGGAGAACCAGCAATCTTCTTCACCCCGGTGGAAGAGGATTTAGCCTCATAGAATTTCGAATTCACTTTGGTGATGGAATTCTCCATGGGCCGCCCGTCTTTGCTTGATATCAAAAAACACATTATTACCTCTTGGAAATTGTTGGGAGGTTTTACCGTAGGTTTGTTGGATCCCCATCATATCATGGTCCATATGCAATCGAAAGAAGATATGATTCGTGCATTGTCTAGGGAATCATCGTATCTCATCAGCGCAAATTATTATCCATTATTCAGATGGACGAAAGATTTCGTCTTTGAGAAGGACATCACCAACATTGCCGTTTGGATACGTTTTCATCATCTTCCTCTTCGTTATTTTACACCAGCTTATTTGAGGAGTATTGGAGGAGCTATAGGGCGTTTTCTAAGAGCAGATGATAAAATGCTAACTTTGGCGACCCTATGTTTGCTCGGATCTTTTTTGGAAGTGAATGTGGCAGAAAAATTACCTTCGAGAGTTTGGATTGGTAGATTAAAGGAAGACGGTATTGGCAATATCCGGAATACGAGGGAATCATAGAGTCTTGTATGGGATGTGATTTGATATGGCATAGCTTGGATGAATGCAGGAAATGAAGGAAAAATATAAGCAACCCTCCTCCATCAATTGAGCCGAAGCTGATGAAGAGGCAGATGGAGGGTGAATACAAGACTGCCGATGATCGAATCAATTTGCAGAAACTAAAGCAGACCAGTACGGACAATGACAAGCAAAGGTGGACTCCAGTGAAATGGCAAACTGCGAAGAATACTGGTTTAGCTTCTACATCAAAGACCAAGGACATGGACGACAAGGTAACGGGGAATGAGGTCATTGATGTGGAAAATGTCAGTTCAATTCAGAAAGAGAATGTGAACGAAAATAGTTCAGGAAGTAAAACGAAGCTGAAGAATACGTTTGATGTTTTAGCCACTGTTAAGGATAATGGGGACACGGACGAGGAAATTGAGATGGAGTGATCCAAAGGCAGTATCTAAACAAGGCAGCAGCAGCACTCTGGTGACTCAGAGGCAAGATCCTGCGGAAGGAGTAGGAAGTGGAAAGGATGATGTGCAGCTTGTTTCACAAACACAATCATCTCAGATTCCACAGCAGCGTTCAGGGGCTTCAAATGGCAGAGTACTGTGCAGGAACAGCACTTGAGTTTTGAAACGACAGAGGTTCAGCTTGGACACAAGGTCAAACACGCAGCAACAGATCAGGTTCAGGCTAATAAGCCAATTGATGGAGAAAACAATACTTGAATTGATGTAGAAAAAGCTTTGATGAACAGTGGAACAGCGTAATGGCTGCACGGAAACGGTCACGGCAGAAGGGATGCCGTTACGGCATGCACCCTCTGATCAGGTTATGGGAATTGACAAGTCTAATGCGAGAGAGACTATCACGGAACAGGTTCCCAACGCAGACACGGGGAAACACAGGAACAACATCACAATAATAATCTCTCGGACACTGAAGTACTAACTCAATTCATAAAGCATTGTAAGCAAAAAAGCGCCAAAAAGAAGAAACACAAATTTACGCCGACAAGATCAAAGCAACAACTTTTTTGGCAACCATGTCTCAAAGAGGGTTGATCGTTATAGCGCCTATTTGCGTTTTTGTAGCCTTTATCCGGCCATTTTATTCTCGGCATTACTAGCATTACTGTAGTTTCTTCGTTAGCGGTAAGACTATATCAAGAGATAGCCAAGAGAGTCTCTTGATAGTTCCACTCATTTTTTATTTTTTTTTGCATTTAATAAATCTCTTTAGTCAAAAAAAAAAAATTGCAGCTTGTTAGGCGATCAGCGAACCGGGCTGCCCATGCTCTTGCTAGGGAGGTTGGTTCTTTGTCTGAGAGCGTAGTTTGGATGGATTGTGTTCCGTTATTTTTGCAAGATGTAATCGTTTATGATTTAATGGAATAAAAACGTCATGTTAGCGTCAAAAAAAAAAATAAAATAAATAAATAAATAAAGAGAAAGATATGTTCAGGAAGCATGATTTTTAGTTTCCATTTTTCCCTCTGAATCTCTGATCATATCAAAATACATGATGAAATGCAAGATGAAGAAGGAAAATACAAGTAGGATTGCACAATAATGCAACCTACCGATCCCGTGCTGCTCCTTCAGATCATCTCTGCACAGTTTATTATAGCTTTCAGTAGTCCTGACTAAGCGTGATGATTAATCCCATCGTAAGTGATCATGTGTGTAAAGAAAAGAAAGAAGCCAACAGGGATAAATTGCTTTCCCATTGTTAAGAAGTGAACTAATTAATGCTAATAATAATAATAATAATAGCCTAATGCTAATGGCCTTTGATTTTTCAACTTCAAAAAGGAGGGGGTTGTGTGTGGTGGGGAGGGGGGTTTATCACTTTTATTAGCACAAGATTACATTGATCACGTACACTCCAAATCTAATATGTTTTTCTCTCACACTTTAAAAAGTATAGTTCTTTTGTACTTTAAAATATAAGAATAAATTTATACATACTTTTATCATTCCTAAATAACATTATTATTTTTGAAAATTAAATATTATTTTAGAACGAACAAATAATTAAATTCTTGAATAGTTGTCTTCTAAACCAAAAAATAAAAATAAAAAAAATCCAAATACTAATGTAGTTTGATAACAATATTTTTCTCTTTTGAATTCGAAATCGCCGGTGTAATCTGGTCGACGAATATATGAACTAAGCCAAATTTTATTTTGACAGGATGTGACTTCTGCTAAAGTTGAATTGAATTTTATATTTTCTATTCAAGATTGAATACACACCGAGTTGGATTTTACTTCGATCCAATTTACTCGTATAATTACTTGGATTAAGTCGAATTTAACAAAGGTCACTTGGTCTAGCGGTATCCTAGTCGTTTTCGGGCAATTCCAAATCCCTCTTTTGCTCGTATACGGACTGCCTAGGAGTGCCTTAATGCACATAACGGTTATAAATTATGCACATATAAACTTTTATGTGCATTACTAATTATGTTATATGCATATTTTATAATGTTTATGTGCATTAAAACACTTATTTATGTCAAATGCTCAAATATCGCGAAGAAGTATTATATAATCATGTCTCAAAACAGCTACTAGTACTAGAAAATGCGTTACTTGAAATTTCTAGAAGTGATTCAAGCATGCATTTCCAAGAGTGAAAACAAAAATTGCTTCCCGAAAAATTCAACAAGTTTTGTCTAAAGGTGGATTCAACGAGTGTGATTTCACGTGTAAATCCATGTCCGAGGGCGAGACATAATATTCGGAGAAAAAAAAGTTATATTTTTAATTTTATGTATTTTTTAAAATATTTCATATTTTTTAATTTGTAATTAAAATATTATTTTCTTAATAGCTGAGATTAAAATATATATATTATAGATTATTTTTTTGTACATAATCAGTCGAAAAAATAATTTGTACATTTCAAAAATAATTTGTACAATTTTTAATTAAAAAACACAAAGTGAAAAAAATAATTAAGAAAAAGTTACTTTTAACATGCACAGTGTATCATCCTTGTATTATAGATGATATGATATGATATTTATTTTTTCCTTCTTATCAAATTTCATAATTTTATCTTTCCTTCTCTCATATATATATATATATATATATATATATATATACTAGTAAATACCCGAGCCCGAGAGCACAGTGCATTAAAATATTTAATCTATAATAATCCG
>JAOWAN010040244.1:0-29783 GCA_028566635.1 Lobelia cardinalis | reverse complement strand
GTCCACAAAATTTACTTTTCTTAAACATTGTGCAAAAGTAAAGTGGACAATAAAAACGAAACGGAGGGAGTAACATTTTAATATCTCTCTCTCCCCAACACACACTCAATTTTCTCAATCCCAACCCCACCCACACATATCTCTCTTCCCAACACACACTCCCCAACACATAAACACTAATCTCAATTCATTTCTCAAAGTTTGTGCATGAATAGTACTATTCATTTGGCCTGAGCCCCACGCCTTAACTTATAGTATAGATATATATATATATAGGAAGGTACTTAAACGAAAACCAATCCTATATAGGAACTAATTTTAATTGTTAGATTATACACAGATTATGATTGAGATTATATTCATAATTAAAAAACGGACGACGAATTTGTAATTAAATAGAAAATTTGGGCAATTCTGGCAATTGAAAATTGACTTAGGTGTGAACACAAATATTTATTTTTCACCTTAAACTATAAACGCAAATATCTAATGATTTATAACTTCAAAATGAAATATAAAAATATGTACTTGCTCGTAATTAAATTTTCTATGAAACGAGATCCATCGTGAATATGTTCTAAGATCAAACAAAAATTCGTTCATAATGGATTCACGTTATTCAAACAAAATATTAAATTAGTTAATGCGTCATTCAAGACACATTAAATATTTTATTGTGTCTTGAGTGATACAGTAGCAAATTTTTTATCGTATCATGAATAATTTTCAATTTGATTAGGTTTTTGATCATAAAGATAATATTTACATCAAAGACAACAATTAAAAATAATACAGTAACAAACTTGCTTATAAATTGCGAATAAATCACAAGACACGGTATCTAATGAGTTACTGTGTCTTCAACGACACAGTAGATAATTTAATATTGTGTTGAAAAAACGTGACAAACTATGAACGATTTTTTTTTTGTTTCAGAACATATTGATGATTGATCTTGTTTAAAAGAAAATTTAATTACGAGCACGTGCATATTTTTAAATTTTATTTTTGAGTTATAAATAATTAGATATTTGCGTTTAAAGTTTAAAGTGAAAATAAATAATTGTGTTCACACCTAGCACAATGACAGTATTATCCTTGTTGTTCAATAAATTGCGTTCACAATTAATTAAATCTCAGCTGTTTATTTTTTCTAATTTAATGGTTAAGATTGATTCCTATAGTTTTTATTTATTTAGGTTCTCATTGGAACGCGCCTCTCTCTCTATATATATTATTAATTTAATAAACATTCTTCACATTACCAAAAATTTAGTAACGAAAGTTTGTTAGAGAAAAATCGAAAGCTTCTCTACTCTCATGCAAATAAAAATTAGGTAAAACAAAGAAATAGGTGCGTTTGAAAGAGTGATTTATTGATTTGATTTTTGTGTTTTTGTAATGATTATAGTAAAAAGTAAGAGAGATATAGAGAGAAAAAGTATAAGACCAATGAGAGAGAAAAATCAAAAATCAAAAAATCTGAACGAAAACCACCCAGAAAAACACTAATGAAAGTTACGACATGAATGTATTTAACATTTCTTAACATTGTTTACCACTATCCAAAGAAATGATTTGCACCATCTCATGGACTTTCTTCACAGTGAAGTGAGAGGATTATGGATGTCAATCCGAACCACTCTCAAAGATTTGAACTAAACCAAATCTAATCGAGCCAATGGTTTGGGTTTGTTTCAATTTTTTTTTTTTCAAACCCGAGTGATTTGATTTGGTTCATGATTTTAAGTCCTGATTTTTGAACAATTGAAGTTAAATTTAGGCTGCACTTAATAATTTTAAAGACAAATTTTACTCCTAAAAGTTAAATCTTCATTCAGTTTTAAAATTAATAGCATCCAGTTTCATGTGTCAAAACATTCATTCATTAAAACAATTATCAGCATATTATATATATGTGTGTATGTGTATGAGTGTATAAAAAAAAAAAAAAATCGAGACAACAACCCTGCCAGTCTCCCGCCGACCCTGCCCTGAGTCAACGTGGAGGAGATAAATCGCAGGATGTGCATCACAGAAGCCAGGTGGAAAGTTAACGAATAGGCCCAGGCTCTTAACCCTTAAGTCACTCTCGCTTGTAACAGAGTCAATCCCACCTTGCGGGGAATCGAACCCTGCACACTACTACCACGCAGAGCCCTATCCGTCATCACCTTTGCCACTGTGATATATGCTCTCGGAACTACGAGCGAATATATACTAGGGAGTGTAATTTATGAGGGGTTGAAAAAAGGGGTGAAATGCTTGCAAAGTTAGCTAGCAGCAACTGGCAACTGGGACAAACTGACAAAAAACTCTGAGAGGAAAACAACAGGTATGGCAAAGGGCAATGGGATCATGAAATTGGACTGGTCAAAGAAGACTGGTCAATGGTCCATTTGGATGCTGTTACTGAATGAGGGGAGGAGATGAGAGGAAATGACCATTTATGTGCTATTATTGGTGTCAGTCTTGAGGAAAGGCTGTGTGTGTCATAGAAAAGGTTTGGTCTTTCCTTTTTCCTCCCCTTCACCCAGTGTACTGTCTACTGTCCACTGTTATATGTGGCCAATTGGGTACATTTCCTTTCACAAATTTTCTGACCATAAAGGTTTTGTACCACTCCACACCTTATTGGCTTTCAAAATTACCTCACAAACCTCTTCCATATTTCTTTTTCTTTCTAGTGGCATCCTTGAAAAATAAAAAGGTCTCTTCAAGCAATTGTCCAACCTGAGAGGGATTATATTTTAGACATGGAAATCCATATTTGATTTATGTAAAAATGTATTTAATGCACTCACTACATCAGTGCATTTATACATATTCCTACTATCAAAACTTTTTTACTTTTGGATGTTTAATAATGTGTCAATATTTAATACATGCTAGCATATTTCTTCTGTGTACACTGCATTCTTTACATGTCATTTGATAGACATATGATAATGGCATAAAATTTTAGTAGTGATATTATTATTTCACTGCAACAGTGATATCTAATTGACCATTCATATTTGTTGCTTTTATCATAAGAATTTAATGCAAGTCAAATATCCATGTCACTCGGTCAATCTAATGATAGACTATATGTTAAAAGGAAAATGATTGGCAAAGGAAAAATGTGTGGGAAAAAATAAAAAGAAATGATATGTCACCGATGAGAATGATTGTGAATTTATGAGTCTCACGGTTTACAATATCCAAAATCGCTATGATTGGTGACACATCATTTCCTTTGAGTTTTCCCTCTGATTTTCCCTTCATTGTATCACTATCCCTGTAATCATCCATACAACTCTCCCTATAATCATCCTTCAAAACTTCTCTTCTCCACTTACTCCATTTAGGATTGTTGTGGGACTGTGGAGGCAAAGGCGTAAAGTTCTTTAGAAATTCCTAAAAGTTTATTTTAAGTTGCTGAGAACATCATCCTTGATGGCTAACCATAAGCTGGTGCATGACTATAGAGGGCTGCCAGGAGTAAGCCTTAGAACTCTTGATCAAACTGCAAAAAATCTAAAAGGAGATTCACGATTCATGTTCATAAGGTGGCTGCCAAACTACTTGCGAAAGAATGACTTTGATCACAAAACAGAGTTACAGTAGTAAAACAAATACTCCATGTAAAATACTATATGGATTTCCCTAGATGAATCTTTTAGGAGTCGTTTGGTAGAGGTCATTAACATGGGATAGTATTATTAATAATTTTGATGGATGTTTGATAGTCATTTGTTACGATTATTAATTAATAAGGGTATAATCGGATTAGGCTATAATACCCCTATCTATCCTTATTATTAATACCTGGGTAAGGGAGGTATTATTAGTGGCCTCAGTTGCACAAGCAACATCTTGCACACACCACCGCAGAATGAATCTTGTTTAAGCTCATCCTGCCACTTTGGACTTCAAATCACTGCTAAATGAAGACTTCTACCGTCTGCGTGTAACCAGAAATGGTTTGAATGTCATTAATACTCCGATTGCCTCGATTATGCTCAAGATGAAGAAAATCATCTGGTCGCCTGCAGTTTACCGTGTTCATAAGGAGCAGAATACTAATACGGAAGGGTTTAAGAAATTTAAAATACATATAGGCTATGTGAGGTCCCATTAACTACATTTTGTTGAAAAGAACCACAATAAAAGGATACCATAGGCTCCCAGGAAACATAAACTGAGACATTAAAAGGATGTAATAGGAAGTTTTTTGTCAAGACCCTAATCGTAGCAGTACTTTTCTCTCAACACTACCATAGCATTCTGATATACACACTCCATAACACAACACAAGTAGCAATCGTAATGCCACATAGCAACGCACATGATGCAGTAAACACATGAACTAATGCTAGTCCCAAGCATCATGAAACCATTTGAAGTAAATCACCTCCGGGCCCCTATTCTGGAACTGTTCTTTCCTCATTTTCTTTTGTGGGTTCATGCGCTCCCGCATAACTTAATTGAAGGTGTGAGTACTCAATAGGTGAATATGAAGACAAATGCAAAGTTCACATAAAATCTAAGATGAGGATGAGTGAGCGTTTCAAAAACGGAAAGACAAATATGAAGTTCATGTAAAATCTAAGATGTGGGCGGGTGAGCATTTTAAAATTGGAACAGTACCAACATGGACGAGGCTGAACAGGAGAATTCTTGGATGTTCAACTATACACATCCTTATGGAAGCACCAAAATTTCCATCATCGCTAACTATTTGCTTCTTATAAATGCAAGTCTAAAATAATCTCATATCAAAAGTTTACGCATCAATACCAGCTTTTGGATGCAAAACATATATTCTATTAAGCTTGAATAGATTATGTGAAAAGGAAAGCAACCTTAGATGTTCAAAACAGTATTTCAAATAAAAATAAGGAAACAGACATGGAGAATTGAGGAAAAAATAATGAAAACAGCAAATCAATTCCAACATCTCAAAAAAAGTTGACAAATGAATTAATGTATCACTTTCTCAATTGTAATTCCTAATAATAGGGGCTTTCTAAAATCCAGTTTATGCACAGTTTTGGTTTCACCTTAGTCGCCAGGAAAAAGAAACTAGTACAATAGCATATAAAACTTGATCATTAAACATAATTCAAAGTCATACCTGGAAGGAAATAAGTATTTTGTCTTTTTTGTGACCACGACAAGCTGCGTTTGTAAAAGAAAGGAAGAGGTAAGAGAATACCAATATCACCTTAATAAGACATGGTAAGAGTGTATGTTAAAGATGATGTATTAATGGTGTATTTTGTTTACTAATGACATTGTTCACATGAAGAAACAAAGGCTAGAGTTGGATAAACTAGGTTCTTGATGAGAAGCATTAGAAATCCAATTGTTTAAGATAAGTAGGACTAAAGTGGATTATATGGAACCTACTAGAGGATACAAAATTAGGTTAGTTGGCCAAGAAATATCAAAAAAGGATTAATCCCGATTGTTAGGATGTATTACTAAGAAGGAACATGTTAACAAGATGAGTGTAGCAAAAATGCAAAATCGTAGATGGATGTGCGGTAAAATAGAAAAGATAAGATTCGTAATGCACAAATACGTAAAACGGTAAAAGTAGCTCTTCTAGTAGAGAAAATGAGAGAACCGCCTAAGATGATATTAGTCTTAATCAAGCTAGGGGTACGGGTGGGCCAAAGTTAACATGGACTATGGTGACTTGGCATTGGATCGTGTGGAATGACGGGAAAGGTTTCATGTGGCCGACCCCAAGTGATTGGAACTAGCGCTTTGTTGTTGTTGTTGTTGACGTCTCAAAGACATGTCGTGTCATTAACACGTGTTGGTGTCGGTACTTATTAGACCTCACAAATACAACCATATGAGTTATAAGCACACGAGTCATTATGGAACTCATAAAGAATATCCTTCACTCAATCAAGTGAGACTTTGATAACAAGATTTTAAGACTCCCCAAATCCTTACCAATGAATCCTCATAATCTCCTTCATTCAAGTCTTCACAATAAATCCACCCTACAACCTTGGTAGAAATTTATAAGGGCAAACATGCAAACCCACTTTATAGAAAATAAAATTCATTTACTCAAACACTAGACCAGATATCCCATATGACTTCCCATGGGCACCCTTCACCCGCAATACGATGCACATGTTTTGTAGCAGAAGAGACACCAATACATGATACTAAACCCTTCATACTGAGCCTATGAAACCAATTTTGCTAAAGAGAGATATGAGAGATAAATCCAATGTCACTCCCTATGTATTGAGGACCGTTCAATATGCTCCAAATAGAAATAATATGTGAAGTTGTAAATACAGAGTTTAAGACAGAAACTTCAGCAGACACTATTACAATGTTCGTTCCACTTAAAAGGATTCAACAAGTGAAAAATTTTAAAACACTTTTTGAGTTACATTACCACCTTTGAGAGTAACAAAATCAACATATATTTCTAAGCGTTTAGCCAATTGGAAGAGTGCATATTTCTCTCTAAGTGGGCGGTTTACTTTGATCGAGTCATGTCTTTGAGCATCCCTATTAATTACATGTATCTCTTCAAGTTACCAGTGGGGGTGGCTGAGGTATTTTGTGTCGCTTCTTGTGGTGTGGGCCAGGTGGGTCTAGCAAGGATCATTTGGTAGACTAGGATGTTGTGGAAGGCCTACGGAGGAGGGAGATCCTGGGATCGGGAGCTTGGTCTCTCGGAATATTTCTCTTACTGGCAAATGGTTATGGCGTTTCCCTTTAGAGCCTCACTCTCTCCGGCATAGAGTTATTTGAAGCAAGTACCGTGTTTATTGGTTCTTCCTCACATATGCTAGCTCGTGGAAGTTCATTCATAAATACTATCGCCTTTTCACTCCCCATATCAGATATGTGGTTGGGATGGGAAACCACGTTCGATTTTGGGAAGATCTTTGGGTGGGAGATTTTCCTCTTAAAATTTCTTACCCTCGTTTGTTCCGTCTTTCAGAAGCTCATGATGCTCCTATTTCTTCTTTCTTGGTTAGGGAGGGGTTGTTTCTCTCGTGATTTCCATTTTCTAAGGAACCTTAATGATCGAGAGTCCGCCGAGGTTACAAAGCTTGATCAACTGTCTTCCTCTAATATTTGCGATGCTCCAGCTCATCGATCTTGGCTTCTAGAATCTTCAGGTCATCACTCAGTCAAATCGTTTATGAGTTTTCTTGTTCGACCTCAGACTCATATTGCCTTTCCTCTTCACAATTTTATTTGGAAATCTAAGGTTCCGCCTAAGTACAAGGTTTTGTCTATTGCTCATAATCGTTTGAATACTAATGATTGGAGGCAACGGTGACGGCCGTATAAGGCTTTATCTCGAGATGTGTGTGTTATGTGCTTGAGGGACAGCGAGATTCATGATCATTTGTTCTTACGCTGCGCTGTGGCATAGCGTCTTTGGGATTTTTTGTTTCCAAAAGGGGAATGTGGTTGTATCTCTCAGACTATACAAGACTTGTGTTTGATTAGATACAAGGGTTATGGCAGGGCTAAGGATGCTAAGATATTGTGGAGTTATGCAGTGTTCAGTTTGTTCTCAAACGAGAGGAATTTAAGGATATTTAGAGATCATGAGCTATCATCTTCCATTCTTTGAGAGAGGATTTCGGCTCAGGCCTCTCTTTGGGCAAGATATTTGGGAGCGTTCACTAGTTTGCCTCAATGGACTTGACTTGGGATTGGGAAGCTGCTATTTGCTCTCTGTATCTTTAGTTTGGATGTATTTTTGTTTTTAGCCGTCTTGGCTTTTGATATCTTGGTGGATCTCTAGTCCACCTACTTGTACTGCATCTTCTTTCTAATTTAAAAAAAAAAAAAAAATCTATCAAAAAAATTATATATCAACATATATTTTCAGATTCTACTTGGATCACTGATAAAAGTCCATGCAAGAGTGGTTTCATGTCTAAATTCGTTAGAGTCGGGGTTTTTCAAGAGGAGTGATGATAGAAAAAGTTACAACAACTAGTGAGATCTATTGAAGCCATGGGAATTAGGAACAATGCTTTCAACCGTAGAGCTTCGATTGGATTGACTTATGTAAAGAAGGACCTTCTTTGGGAGTTTGCCTAGTCAATCAAAGTCTCTTATTTATCCATAGAAGAGTCTGTTTCATAAATCTAACTTACAAGGACATGATGCTGCTCTTATCTATCATACTAGATAAATGCAACGCCAGTGAAAATTAAAGGATATATATACACACTAGCCACAACTGACTTTGAGGACCTCATTGTTGGAATGCAGTGGATTCGAAGGGCAACCCATACTAATTGGCCTAATTAATAACGTCTTCACCCATTACACGGACATAAAATTAGAATTTGAAACAACACTCACAGTGCTCCTCCACATGCTGGACCAATTGCTTTGCATAGTGATTGCAATGTCATGGTAATGCCATTTGCAGCACCTCTTTGGTGTTGCTCCTGTTAGTAACATAGAAGGTCCAATCAGCAGAAAGCAAATTACCAAGGACATCCTTTCCACATTAAATACGGAAAACGTTAGCTAAAATTATAATTGGGGATGTCCAAGAAGAGACACCAAACTTACCACAGCATTATTTTGTAGAAGGAACATGCCAGTTATGATTGATACCTGATGGCAATGAGTAATAATACAGAAGAGGAACATTATAAGAAGATACTAAAAAGGACGAACTACTGAGGTACATAAATGTAAACATCTCTAAAACTCAATTAGGACAAAGGAAAATGCTACATACACAACCAAAATCAATATAATTTCTTACGAAATGCATTTTAGTGTCGTTTGCACTTAATTAATAACTCTTCAATCCATGCTGTAAGCAGTGGCAGACCTAGCTTCTAGTATTAGTGGGGGACAATTTTAAGATAATTTTTTTAAACAATTATATAATTTTTGTTAAGTAAATACAATTTTTTTTCTCATTTTTTTGTAGTATTCGCTAAAAAAAGAAGATATTTTCCAAACATTTGGCTGGACTTCTCAAGGCATAATGTGCCATCAAGCCATCCTGATTCGGATAGACAATACCCTTTGCTTGCTACTCTTAATATAAACCAACAGATAATATTCTCATTACCATAAAATTACCCACCGGTTGAGCATATTGGCCAAGGGATTAAACCCGTTGAACAGTAATTTAGCATTACTATGGCCCACAGCTTCTAATGGCATCACACATATATCATTGATTCCATTTCTCATCATCAATTAGGCTATGACCTAATCATAGAATGACACCTCCACAAGCAGGTTTAGGGAATCACAAACAAATGCTTCCTAGTAAGGGCCACACCACATAAGAGACCAGATGATGGTATAGAAATACAACTACACAAGGCCAAAAAGTAGTGGTTTTCAGCTGCTAGTGCGTTCAGTATTGAGTCATTCCAATAGGAAAACCCTTGATTGAGACATGGCTTTGGGTTTGAAATTATGATGCATATACCTGTTTCACTATTACAGATGGAAGTAAGACAAATTAAGCCTGCAAATTTTGTGAGGCATACACATTAGATGGCAAAGCTTAAGCCATATAATTGGGTGGTAGCTCACGTTGTCACTACATGAAGATGGACATGACATTCAAAAATTACTACTGGATAAATCTCATTTCAACATGCTTGTATGAAGATTTTGCTAAATATAGTTCGTAAAACATCTAAGAAACAACATAAAGATGCAAGTAACCTGGAGCACATTTACCACAAATTAACGAATTCCAAAGAGCAAAACACAGATCTAGACAGTAGATTATAGAGTGACAGAGATTTAAACCTTCAGTGAAAAGTGCACTTACAGACAATACATTCTTCAGTACAGATGCAAAATTCAACACCAGTACAAGGCTGAACCCGGAGAGCATGGCTATATATGGATAACTCATCAGTACAGGTATGGATGCAACCTACATAAGATATTGTGAACTACCTTATAAGGGAGTGACTTTTGTAAATGTGCAGTGTTACTCAGTTTTACATGATAAAATTACTCACTCCTGCAATGCGAGCTACCACGATCGGTCCAAGAAGTTTCTCCACGATCGGATACAACGAGAGTTGAAAGATTAAAAGGCCAAAACCTAATAATTTACTAGTTGGTTAGCAATGTCTTACAAGCATCAAGTACGAAACTAAAAGGCACATCACACAGTAAACAGAAAGAGTTACAATGAATGATTGTAGTTGATAAGAGATTGATGAAGCTTTATGGTTGTTCTTTAAGTAAGAGAAACTGTTTCCATACAAAAACTAAGATATGAGGTGCTTTTTACTTCATTTCCTAGAAAAAAAATAGGTACTCTAGTAATATATAGTGTTCATCAAGGGATGCCCTCTAATAAAAACATGCAAGTACCGAAATAATTTGAGAGTTATGTGTGATTTTTCCAAAGACACTGCATTGTGGATATGCTTTCTGGTATCATATCTCATGAGAAACCTAGAACCTATCTCTTTAACATTTTCTATAGTTGTCGGAACTGCAATGTTAGCATATAGATGCAAATTTCATATGTGAATCAGCTAGGGAGACTTCTTAGTAAGAGGATTAGCAATCAGTCCTAAAATTGATAGGAATGGATTTCTCTAAGTAGTTAATATGGAATCAGCCAGCTCCAATTCAACAAAGATTGGAAAACCCTTTTGGTTTAATGGGGTTATTACATTTTGCCAGTCAAAAGGTGACAGACCACAATATAAAGTTATATATACATATAAATATATGTAAATTTATACACACACGTCCTACCGTCGAATTTGGGTTCTTGAACAGGCTTGGTTTTTTTCTGTCAAGTCCTCTAAAATTCTTCGTTCACATATACAGTTTGGCTTTCTTCTTTACCATTTCATTTGGAAGTTCAAGGTTCCGTTCAAATACAAAGTCTTGCTTGGTCAATAGTCATTGGTCATTTGAATACTAATGATTGGTGGCGGAGGAGACATCCGAAGATGTATATCTCTTCATATGTGTGCGTTATGTGTATGAGGGCTAGTGAGTCTCACGAGTATCTGTTCATGCATTGCTCTATGGCTCGGAGTCTTTGGAGAATGCTGTTTGGGGTACGTGGTGAGCTCTGTGATATGCCTCGCGGTATGGAGAAGTTTTGCATGATGAAACATTTGGGTTTTGGTTGGCCGAGGGATCTTTTTTGTTGTGGGGTTGTGCTATGTTCAGTCTGCCGTGGAATATTTGGATTGAGAGATACCCTCGAATTTCAGAAAACGAGAGTTATCGCTTTCGTTGTTGTAGGAGATCATTGTGTATTCTTCTCTTTCGTATGCATTTGTTGTTGTTTTTTTGGTGGAATTCTTGGCCGCTTTCATTGTATCTTCTTCTCTTATCAATGATATTTCTTCTTTTATCAAAAAAAATATATATATATGTATATATATGTTAGAAATATGGATTTCATTATTTACGAAAGTTTGTAAATTAAGGTTATTTGTTTCCTCTGTAGTCGTGGCCAATCCCCCTTATTAGGTTAGTTCCCTTTTTCCATACTTGCGGTTATGTTAAATCCTACTAATTAGGTTAGGCTGCTATTCTCGTGAGATTTGATTTTATATCTCCTCCTATACATGTATTGAACATATACTTGTAAAAGATATATAAAAACTTTCTCCCAAATCTACATGGCGATAATTCTTTCCTCATAATCACAAATCACAAACTCGATTGCAAGAATTCAGTAGTCCCAATCAGTTCTCATGGTCATTCAAGGCCGAGGTAAATTGGGATATATTACTGGTAATATTCCACGACTGAATGGAAGAATAGGAGTCAAAAGGAAGGCAAGGCTGTGAACACTGAACACTGCATCAATTTCAGACCCACCACCCACCACAAATGATGTATTGAATGTTCGGCTGACAAAGACTCAAATGGAGACACTGCAACAACATTTCAACAAGAACCCAAGCCCGACAACTACCCCAATCTGCAGCTTAACCATTCAAGGTACTGCTCTTAATGTTACATGTGAATCAAATACTTCTCCTTGGATTCTTCACTCTAGGCCTAAGACCATAGGTAATCCGTCCCAGTTTCACTAATATACTTCATGCCATGACCAATCTCGTGTAAGAATAGCCGATGGATCGTTTTCACCTATTGTCGATACCGGGTCAATCTGTCTTCCAGATCATCTTACTCTAACTTCCGTACTTCATATCCCAATGTTATCTTTAATTTATTGTTATTAGTAAATTGACTCGTGATAATAATTGTCCAGCTAAATTTTCCTTTATTGGCTGTCTTATTCAGGAACATGTGTTGGGGAAGACGATTGGCAATGCTAAAGTAGCGGATGGACTCTATATATGGGAGAATCAGCAAGTCATAACTGCTCTTTATGTTTCAAATAATGATGCAATCATGATGTGGCATTGTAGACTAGGACATCCATATTTCTTGTATCTGAAACGTTTGTTCCTAGATCTGTTCCATAAAAAAATATCAGTTCCTTTACTCGTGCTATATGTCATCTCTCCAAGCATACCCGCGTATCATATCCTCTTAAACCATGTAAGAATCTAGACCATTCTCATTAATACACAGTGATATTTGGGGGGCTTGTCGTGTGAAAAACATATCGGGTTCCCGATGGTTCATTACCTTTATTGATGATCACAGGAGAGTGTGTTGGGTGTATCTCCTAAAAGACAAATCAAAGGCACCAAAGACCTTCCAGAATTTCTCTCCATGATCGAAAAACAGTTCCAAACTACCACACTTTGAGAACTTATAATGGCCGAGAGTACTTCAACTCTACCTTAGGATTATACCTAACAAATCATGGTATAAATCACCAAAGCTCATGTTCCGACACCCCACAACAAACAGTGTTCCTGAAAGAAAAAACCATCAACCTATTGGAGGTTGCCCAGACTCTTATGTTCACTATGAACCCCCCAAAGAATCTCTGGGGTGGAATAGCTTTAACTGCTTGTTTCTATATCAAGCGAATGCCCTCAAAAGTCCTGAATTTTCAAACTCCTCTCTCAATCCTAAAAGTTGAATTTCCTCTATTTTCTTACTCTTCTCTTCCGTTGAAAATCTTTGGGTGTAAGGCATTTGTCCACTCTCATTAGCAGGGACAGTCTAAACTTCATCCTCGTGCAAATAAATGTGACTTTGTAGGCTACTCACTTACTCAAAAGGGCTATGTGTTTTTCACCCACTCTTAAGACGGCTCTTTGTGTCTAAGGATGTAACCTTCTTTGAGTCTGAACCTTAATTCCATCAAGACTCATCTTTAGGGGGAGAGCTTAGGTGAAAATGAGTCATTAAACAGTTTTCTTGAAATTAAACAAGAGTTTGATTCATCAAGGGTCAATCCGAACATCCGTATTGTACCTGTTAATCCCTTTCATACCATGCTTGTCATTCCTATTGATAAGCCTCATGAAAACCACCTACGGACAATTATGAGCCACGACCACATCGAGCTCTTGAATTGCATGTTTATTCTAGAAGGCATCATTCCTCCGAGGCAGATAAATCCATTACGCAGGATTTCCAAGAATCTGAAACTTCCAAGATAAACATGCCACCTAAACCAAGACTTGTCTCAAATTCTCCAAGAGATGAAGATCTTCCTATTGCTCTCCGCAAAGGGAGTAGATCATATACTCCATATCCCATTTCTGTTCGTGTCTTATGAAAGGTTGTCCCCTTCGTATCAAGATTTTATTAGCAATATAGATAAGATCGAGTTTCCAAGGAACATGGAAGAAGCTCTTTGTCCCCTGAGTGGACACTTAGAAGAATTGAAGGCTATTGAGGATAATACACATGGGAACTTACAGATCTTCCAAAAGGAAAAAAAAAAAAAAAACAGGGGGGTGAAAGGGGATATAGTCAAGTATAATGCAGATGGTAGCATTAACAAATATAAAACAAGGCTGATAGCTAAGGTTTCACTCAAACCTATGGCTTGGATTATCAAGAGACGTTCGCTCCTATTGCAAAGCTCAATATGGTAAGGGTTCTGATCTCCTTGGCTGTAAATCTGGATTGGCCTCTATTGCAATTAAATGTGAAGAATGCATTCTTAAATGGTGAATTGAGCAAAGAAGTCTATATGGATATGCCTCCTGGGTTTAAGGTGAGAGAAGGAAAGTATGTACATTAAAAAAGTACCTTTATGGACTGAATCAGTCTCCTAGGGCATGATTTAACCGGTCCGCAAAGGCATTAACGAGTCGAGGTTACAGTCTGGGAAAAGCTGACCACACCCTTTTCTTCAAGCATTCGGATAATGGTAATTACAGTCCTCGTAGTATATGTTGATGATATCATCATGACAGGAGAAGACGAGCAAGATGAAATCAGTCAATTAAAGACTTACAGCACTTTATTTGAGTTAAAAGATCTAGGATCTCTCAAATATTTCCTAGGTATGGAGGTTGCAAGGAGCCATACTGGGTAAAACTTCTATTTCTCAGAGGAAGTATATCCTAAATTTACAGGAAGAAGCGGGTAAGCTAGGATGCAGACACAGGCAGAAATAGCTATGGAGCTTAATCACAAGCTAGGAACCGAAGATGACGGCCTTAAAGCTGATAAAGAGAAATATCAGAGGCTAGTTGGTAAACTGTTCTATCTCTCACACACACGGCCGGATATTGCTTTTGTTGTTAGTGTCATAAGTCAGTTTATGCATTCTCCAAGGGAAGCCATTTAGACAGCGTTTTGGGGTATTTAAAGGGGACCCCCATGTAGAGGACTGTACTTCAAGAAAGGGGGCAACAGGTTCATTGAAGTGTTCACTGATGCAGATGGGGCTGGTTAAGTGAGAGTGGATACTTTACTTTTGTGTGGGGAAACCTCGTGACATTGAGAAGCAAAAAACAATCTAATGTAGCTCGAAGTAGTGTGGAGACAGAATTTCGTGCAGTTGCACATGGTTTATGCGAGGGGATCTGGCTGAAACGTCTAATGGAAGAACTTCGAGTACCTGTTGGGACACCAATGAAGCTAAAGGGTCATAATAAGGCAGAATAAGCAACCACGTAATTCAGTTCATCATGACCGTACGAAGCATGCGGAGGTTAACCATCACTTTATCAAGGAGAAGATTGATAACCAAAGTGTTTGCGCGACTTATTTGCTCACAAAGCAGCAAGTAGCTCACATTCTGACCAAAAGTCTATCTAAGCCTATTTTTGGAGATCTAAATGGCAAGCAGAGCATGATCAACATATATGCACCAGCTTGAGGAGGAGTGTTAGGAATCTGGATTTAATTATTTAGGGGACGTTTGTAAATTAAGGTTCTATTTTTTCTTTTTTTTCCTAGTTACGGTCAATCCCTCAAATTAGGTTAGTTTCCTTTTTTCCATATTTGCAGTTATTTTAAATCCCACTAATTAGGTTATGCTGCTATTCTCGTGGAATTTGATTTTGTATCTCCTCCTATATATGAATATATACTTGTAAAAAATGAAAAAAAAATTCCTCCCAAATGCACAATATATATATATATATATGTAAATATATAAGTAAGCACATGCATGCGAGCCCTTAACATAGTTGCAGACAACATTAGTGCTTAATATAGCTTACATTTTCAAAATTCTCTCCACTAAAAGCTTTAGTCATTATATATATCCTATTTTTTTCAACATTTCACTCCATTAGAACTTCGAATATCATTATGCTATTATTTACAATCAACCTTGGCTAAGTAGTATTCTAGGAATCTTTATTCAAAAATATGATATATGATGTGATCCCTAAAAAAATTTATAATGTCCAAGTACAATTTTAAAAAAAAACTAAGGTTTGAGAAGATTATTTCAAATACAATGTTGAAATTCACATTTTCTTCTCATTTTAAAACATTAAAAAAAACAACTCTATTAAAATTAGGAATATCATTTATGCTTGTAATCAATCTTTATCTTTCCAAAAAGTTTTGGGTCCTCTCCTCGAATACACGACTTTTAATATAATATGATATTTATCACATTTTTCATTTCTTAGAACGCTTCTAGGAGATTTATGCTACATATTAGAACATAATAAATAAAACAATTCTTCCTCGGGGACAAAAAAAAAATTAATCCAAAAATTGGAACATTATTTAACTTTACCCCTGTATGAAATAAACTCTCCATCCATTGTCACTTTTTCTTATTCAAAAGTCAATATAAATCTTATCAAATAAATTTTTACAAAATATAAATCATGTTTTAGATTCTAATATGCTAGTCATGCAAGAATAATAAGTATTTTATCAAAAATACTTTTTATATAGTCGTTACAACATGTAATTTATTTTTTTAATATTTAGCCAATGATTAATTAAGTTGACCATAATAAGTCAAAAGGTGACACTCATTTTGTAACGAAGGGACTACTTTTGTTAAAACTAAAAACAAATGGATATTAAAGAATCCATTGGGACATTGTTTATGAAGAATAAGTAGAAATGTCATAACTAGAAGAAATAGGAATATTATTTAATGATTACATAAAAGAAACAAAAATGTATAACTTTTATTTAGAAGATGTTTTAGGAGAAAATTAGAGCCAAAATGTGTTCAAGAAAAGATATTTTGGTTGGAATATTGTTATAAGGAGAGAAAAAACGGGATATCATTAAATTTTCACAAAAAGAAAAAAAAATCTCACGAAAGATTTTTAAAAGAGATGTTTTAGGAGAAACAAAAGGAACAAAATTTGTTCAACCAAGTGATACAATTCACATCAAATTGATAAAATGAATGTATTGGAATACGAATGTTAAATCGTGATAGTCCCCAAAATTGTTTATAATGTATATACCATTTTCTTATTCTTAAAGAATCTCATTATAACAAACCCGATTAAATTCATCAAAGGCAATAATGGAATTTGAAAGTTAAAACATTTAAGATACATATATAGATAAAAAATTGTTCAATTGAGAACCTAAATATTGTGAGAACTAACTAAGAATATAATCATATATATAAGGGCTTATTCAAATGAGAATTTAAATAATCTAGGAACCGTGAAAACCCCTATGATCCAACAAAATAATTTTGATTGATCATAAAAATATCTACTATGATCCTTCAAAATTTGTTGGATCATAGTGGTTCTCATGGTTCCTTGATTATTTAGGTTCTCATTTGAATATCTACGTATATATAGGGGTTGATTCACACTACAAACCTAAATAAAATAGGATCTAATAACTAGTGAGAGCCATTGGGTTACATGAAAATAACGCATCAGATCTAAAAAGGAGGGAACAACGCAATGGCATGACCGTAAATACTGTGAAATCCAAATATCACGCCTCCCTTTCTCTTCATTCCTACCATGTCTCTCATCCGTCTCTTTCTCCCTCATTTTAAGCCCTAATCTGCCATTGACAAACCAAGTAAAGCTCTCAACAAATTTCTACAATCAATAATCCATCATAAATTAAGCCCTAACTCCCAAATATGAAACTGATTTCGATGGAGAAGAATCAATTTTAATGGGGATAGCGCCTTCTTGTTGTCCCTGTCGAAATCAAGGTTGATTCCTCCTCCATTGTCGTCCCTGACCTCGTCGACGACAATTTGTTCAGAACTATTGAATAGTAATCAAAAAAGTGAAAAACGAAAATCCCCACACAAGAATTGTTCATTCCTCCCATGGTTGCTGACTTCCCAAAAAGCGAGATTCAACAAAAATGCACTAACATTCAACACATAAATGAACTGAGATTCAACAAAAAGTTCACCAAGATTCAATAGAAAAGTCCTTAAGTAATGACCTTTTTGGATCAGGAAAGGGACCAGATAATAGATTTTAATTTATTATCTCTTCCCCTATCCACGACTTAATACGTGCCTTTAACACTAGGCATTTGTTATAATGCAATGGTGATTTCATATGTATATGAACCAAAATATGGAAAAGGGGGTTTATGAATTCCTGAAATTACTTGAAGATTATGCTTCACGAACTCTCAAGTAAGGGCATACATTAGGAAATGATACAGAAATTTAAAATAAGAAATACAGTTGCCAGTTCACCTGAAATCGCAAGAACTTCACCGACATTCTCAGTTGAATAACCCAAGCCCCCATATTTCCTAGAGCTCTCTGCCCACAGTGAGAATACCTAATCCAGATACACGGCAGAACTATTAGACACAAAATCTAGGATAAACATTGGTTAATTTAGAAAAATGAGGTGCAAATCCCTATATCAGAAACCTTTTAAAACTTAACTGTCAGAAAGTAATATGGTTACAACTTGTACAGGTGAAGATGTTAACTCCTTAGACAGGTATCCTGTTAGGTCTATACATGATTGCCCACCATTATAAAATTTACAGGAGACTTGAGTGGTAACATTGTCAAAAAAGAATGGCGATAAATAATACTACCTCCTTTTCAACATAAAAGAATTTGGAGGTTTTCTATTTTGATTCATAATGTAAGGTCTTTTACTACTTTCAAGACATATTTATTAGTTTGTTCCAGTGTTGCCCCTATTAAATAAGTCCTTATTTACAGCTATATAGATTTGTGAGAAAAAGTCATCTCATATAGGGTTAGGGGTAATTTAGGTACTTCAATTTAGTTAATCTTGATTTTAGGATTTCTTAATGAGTGCACAAATCCCATTGAGAACTTATATTTTGAAGCAGAGGTAGTAGAAAGATAAAGAATAAAAAGCATGCCAATAACTATCCTAGCTCAATGCACCCGCAAGATGTGCAAGGACAAGTCTGCATGTATTTGTTCTGAAACACCATATCGAAGATTACCAAGAGGGAAGAGTTAAAATAAGTATATATAACATTCCAGATCAATCCAGAACAAGAATATTGTAGCCAGGAAAATTAATAGTGATTAAAGTAAACAAATAAATCTTCTAAAAGACTAATTGTGACGAGAGAATAATAATAGTCGACTTGAACTGATTGGGAGAAAAGTTGAGTTGTTACAAATGAAAAACGAATTACTCATCGCTTACACTGTGACTATTTATTTAAGCATGCAACCAATTCATCATCACTAAGCATCAGAACGGAGAATTGCTAATCGAAAAGTTCTGAAGCACTTGGCTATAATTTTTCACTTTTACCTCAGTGTAAGCCATATCATGAAGTGAAAAAACACAATATACTAAAATAGACGACATCAACAGCCAGTTCTTGATGATGCTTCCTAAAGAGTTAAATGCTCCTCTTTCATGTGCTTCTGTATAGGTATCAGAAACTGTGGAAGCAGCCTCCAGAGCCTCATATGAATTGTTGCACGAGATTCTCTTCGTCTCGTGAAAGTGTAAAGTTTCCTGCAGTTCATAAATATAGAAACTAGATTCAGGTAGGAAACATGTGCATGCAGGAGATTCATGTTAAGAACAAGAAAGTAAACAATATAAAAACTTATCAAGGAGAAAGGCCACAAACGAAATTTGCTATTTAGCTCCTATAACCCAAGGGTGCATAGTCCAGTTTTTGCTATTTTATAAACTGTTTTATAGTCCAGCGTTCCGAGAATTTAGCAACAGATAAAATAAAAAGTGACATGGCCTCAGAATGTATGAAAATGGTATAAGCCCAAAGATGTTAATGGTTCACATTTCAAGAAAAGACAAAGTTGGTAGGATGGTGCAAGGCATTGTAAAATGCCGGAATGACCATTGTTGGTAAGTATGAACAAGGAAAAAGGAAGAAAGAAGGAAGAGTTTTTTTGGAAGGCACCACAAGCATTTTGCCTGTGAACTGCCCTTTATAATATTTCCATCTTCATAACCAGCTTTTAGTCAAAACCTAACCAGTTATAAGAACCAATACCTTATCTTTTCTCAACCATCGATGCCCCATCATAGAAAACAATATAAACTGAAAGCATTTTTTATCTCAACAAAGCTCTTTCCCTCTTTTCAAGGATATGATTCAACTTCATCAAGTCTTTCAAGATGTTATATATTTTCTCTTGCGTTTAACATATCTCTACACTATGGATCCAAGAAAACAGAAGGGGAAATAAAAGGAAAATGAAGTAAAAGACTCCTAGAGAACAATCAATTACTTATAATTTGAGAAAACTTAATGTTCGCATTATGCTTAAGCCATTGCTGAAGCTTAAATATAATCTTTTTATTTAGGAATTTCCTGCTACTCTTAAAAGGTTCAACAAAGTGTACTTCTGTCATTCAGAAAAATGATTCACTATCTATTTCAGTCTTCTCATAAGTTATCTTATCTCCAAAGTAAGCTATAATCTTCCAGTATCACCCCTAAACATATAAATATATTCTGTTGCCTCTTCTTCTCCATAACTTCTCTTATGGAACTCAACTGCAGCAACCGCTTGTGAAAGATTAATATGATAATAATGTGATGGAATGAAGATCGAACAAGAGATTGATAAGACTTAGGCAATCTGAAGGGAGATCAGAGGTATGGGGCTGTTGTTAGTGTCAATAATGATGATAACTCTTTTTCACTATCTATCATTGAACTGGGAAGACCCACCCGCCGTAAGGCTTTCCCAGGGGATGTTTTCTATTTACATTCCCGTCTCTTGGAAATAAGGCTTCAATATTCATTGTGTTTTAACGTATAAATTTGCTTCTTTTTTTTTTGTAACAGGTCAGATATTTGTTATTAACAGATTTATCTGTGTGGAAACTGCTAATGTTGTATGTCTACAGAAAAAGGTATAGAGAGACACAGTTATTGGGTAATATGACAATATCACAATGGATTGACTATAAGCACCAACTGACTGAGTTCTGAGAGAATTTAATCAATGCATGGTACAGTACTTTAGAAAAAAATATTGGCAAGCATACATATTTCTTTTTTATCCTTTAGTGGTACGGACACCTTCAATTAAAGTAGGATGCTTAATTACACATTTACCATATGGTCAGAGAACTTATCATATTTTCGCAATTGGGTCACTATACAATTTTGTTTTCACTGCAATTTTTGTCTCCATAACATATAAAGTGTATGTTTTTCCTACAGTTAGGTACATCTATGTTATATGACGAAATTGCTGATGTGGCCTCGTGTGCTTGGAAAGTGGTCACATCATCTCATGTAATTGAAATTCAGTCTTGGCATATGCCGTGGCATGTGAGCATTTAGACCCCTTTTCAGAGGGCAGAACCAAAAATTCTTCTATCCAGGTTCATTTTAATTATTTTATCTATACTGTCAGTAACCATCTCCATCAAAAACTATAGGCTCCTACAAGCACTTATCTAAAATGGGAATGAATAACTGTATCAATCAGAAAATATAGGCTCTAACAGTATTTACCAAGAACTTTGCTCATTAGCTATATTTTGCAGATTAGTTCTATCGACTTCATTTTAT
The DNA here is from genome assembly GCA_028566635.1 of Lobelia cardinalis. Lineage (NCBI taxonomy): Eukaryota > Viridiplantae > Streptophyta > Magnoliopsida > Asterales > Campanulaceae > Lobelia > Lobelia cardinalis. The sequence goes on along the minus strand of JAOWAN010040244.1, from coordinate 8,450 downwards.
TCACTAAGTCAACACGCAAAATTGGTTTGCATATAGAGAATCATTAGAGACTAATTGTTCTCTCTTCTCATCTATCATTATATTACATGCTTACTCTAAATCTTATACGGGTACATGACTACTAGAAAGAGAGCTTCAATACATAATACCCTAAATGTACAAAACAATTTATCCATCCTAGATGAAGGGACCTTTCACTAAATTTCAGAATAAAGAAAAGGGTTAAAAATCTATAAATTTCCGACCCTTCAACAAGCTACCAATGTTTATCCTTCTACCAATGTTTGTCAATTTATGGCAAAGTTATTTTTCTACAAAAGGGAAATGTTCTTCAAGTGGGATGGATCAAAGAAAAATGTGTCCCTCTTCATGTGGGCGGAGGGAGTACAAGGGATATCTACAGCAGTCAAATTTTTAATACGTGCATGTCATTTGATGCCTTCAATCTCGCATGCAGAAATATTCCAATAAAACATGGACACTTGTATTAGTAAGCATGTAAACATGGTTAAATCAAATCATTAAGATAAACATTGACGAGATAAAGGAAACTGCATACGACGGAGTCAGTGCATAAGAGCCCATACCGGAAGCCAAAACGAGCCGATTGTCACAACCAATGCAAAAAGTGAGATACAAAGGCAGGGTAAGAAGTATGGAAATCTGCATCCAAAGTTTTAAGTTTACAATATGTTGGAACTTTTATGCAATTGTGTATGTATATAATGACGCAAAAAGGTACAGTAACTACGTTTACCTCCCAAATATAGAGTCCGAAGAAAATAGACCTGGAAACTTCTCTGCAGGCTTAACGGGAAAAGAAAAGGGGGAATAAAAAGTATCACATACTAGTATACTTATACAATAAATAAATACCTAAAATATTTGCACTTTCTTCTTCGTGTTTGTGTTATCAAGGATGCCTTGGGGGGGGGGGGAGAGACAGAAACAGTCTGCATTTATTTTAAGATCGGAATTGTGTTTTGACTAGTGAACTTATGCAATTAAACCTAAGTCAGGCTTGTAGCATTCGACTGTTGGTGCCCCAAATGATTCAACTAACAAAGGTTGATCTTGCTCAAGAGGAGCATTCCAATCCACTCTGTAGAAAAGGAAGATCCCATACAAAATGACCAATGCAGCACTTCCTGTTATCGTAACAAATAAACACCAAGCGGTTCCAAAAAAAAATATCTTTGTATGACGCTTTACGATGCATAAGCAGTTCCAACTATATGTTTGATTGGATCTCTGGAAAATTATGGGTCGGCTCACAAGTCACAACAATGGCAAACACGCTTTTTTCCCAGATTATCGTCAAATGGTTTACCGACGAAAGCAAATGCAGCTTCTTTATAAAGTGATTTTTAAACACTAGAAAATTTAGCTCTGTATCAAACAAATTGCATTTCGAATAATTCGGTTTAAAATATGGGATTCAAACTAATCCACAATATATTTCCATCCCTAAAGTTGCATTTTGAAAAAGCTGTGTTTTTAAAAAAGCTACACCAGCTGAGACCCAAGTGATGAAGATTTGAGTCTTGAAATAATGCATTGATTGCTCTGTTATTCCTCCTAATATTAGAGTAATTTCAAATCACACTAGGCTACAATCATTCTGATATTGAGATCATCAACTTAATAGAAGCCATTGGAAGTGGTATACAAAGCAGAATGATCACTATTAGGTTAAAACTCAACGAAGAAAACTAAAGCATGTTTTCAATGCTATAAACATTTTAAGCATCAAGATTGCGCTTCACTGCTATGTCAAACTTGGCAGCTCAAAATATCATTAATATCTTCTGAATATACAACTAGAGGTTATTGTAAATATACCTAACTTAGTTTTAGAAACAAAAGTTTAGCTTAATGAAGTGAGGCAAAAGAAGCACAATCATAAAATATTTAAAATTCGAAACCCTTGGATCAATGATGGTGAAATGACGAAAGTAAACCTTCACAAACAAATTTCTGGTCTCCAAGCTGCCAAGTACTTATTATTCAGTAAAACATCAGGGCTGAACAGGATTCAGGCTGCTTCACAGTTTTAAAATCCTAGGAGTTTTCTAGAAATAGATGGTAGCTGATAGCTTTTCAAATATACCCAGCTGTAGACTGTTCCCATCTAATCTTATCTGAGATAAGTGCAATTAGCAATTCATCCGATGTTAAAATATAATATGCACATCAGTTTTAATGAGATAAACATACACATAATTTATCCACGATCCTGACTGACAGGACTGATGAGATAGTTTCCTTCCCTAAATCAACCACCAACGTACTTGAAAAAACTACCCTTCTGCTATCCATTCTTGGAGGAAATCCTTTTACATATAACCATCAAATGGTTTCTCCGATCTTCAAAATTTCTACTTAGTGCTATATTGCTATCAACATTTTACCTCACAGCTCTATTTATCTTGCACCAATTGTTCACCTTATCTTTCATAGTTAGCATATGTTAACAAAATAGAAATAAGAAACTGAACTCTTTTCAGTTTGTTTATGATACGCTTCGGCTTTCCATTTGAGTTTAACATTCATCTATGAACTTGTGACGAGACAGCAAAGAGCAAGTCAATCATTCAGATATCCGGGAGGGCTCTACTGGATTTAGCCATCGAAGTAATTTGTGAATAGGCTGTTTCTGTACTTTTAAAGTGGAGATTATTTATCAAAGTTCTCTCGCACAATAATTCTGAAGAAAATATTTGGGGGGGGGGGGGGGAGTAAAACCTGTACAAGGAAGCCACCTAAAGCTGGCCCAATGATAAGTCCAATGCCCCATGATGTACTAATCTGAAAAAGAATGTCACATTCTCAATTCCATTGAAAACAACCAAATTACAAACAGGCATAGGGAAAATAAAGATCCAAATGCTTACAGTTGACAATCCTAGAGCTTGGTACTCCTCACTAAAAAGTTCAGATGCATATGCCTGATTACAGTGAAATTTCCACAGCACATTAAGTCAGATACCACAGAAGCAGCAAAGAAAGTAACGCAGGAGCATAGATAGAATCTGAACATTGTCTTTTAGCTGTGAGCCAGCAATATCATGACGTGCAACAAGGATACCTTCATTGGTCCACTTAACCCACTTAAACTTCCAAGAAGAAACCTTGTAGTGATGGCCATCCAGAAGTTTACACTTAGACCAAAAAGAGTGTTAAAAACAACCCTGACCATGATAACAAAAAGTTTTTCGTGAACAAAATTTATACAGTTAATTGAATATAAAATAGAGAGCATAGATGCAAAACAATTCAGTTTGAGTATCACTAACACTGTTGCAGTGCCTATGATAATTACTGGTTTTCGACCATATTGATCCGCCACTATTCCCCACAAGACAGATGTCAATGCCCTTCCGATCATAAATGAGGCCCCTTCATGGAAACAAGAAAAATAATGAGAGCATCTTTTCGAAGAGCTACCATATTTGATAGTGGAGGGACCACTATTATCAATTAGACAAAAGAAAATGCAAAAGTAATCTCACCGATAAAACCTGCATAGTAACTAATGTCTTCTTCTTTCTTCGCAATATGAAAATCCCTTACCTACATTGGAAATCAAGGTCATATGTCAAGTCTGGATCCAACAACTTTACAAATGTAACTGTTTCTATATTACTTTCGTACAGGAAAATGTTTTTCTTTTTCTTTTGGTACAGGAATAAACGTTGTTTTAGAATGACTAAAAACAAAGGGTGCCTGGGACGTTTGGTTTATTTATATGATCCCTTCAGAGAGTAACGATTGAACAGCATGGAAGCAAAGTGATAAATTCAATGCAACGCAAAAGCAAGATTCTAGATATTGGGCTAGCTGTAAACTTGAAATACAATCGGCTGTTTGAATCCAATTATTATGCTTTTATGCTTCCTATACTAGCTAATTGGTTAGGAGTTAGGAGGGAATTTAAGGAAATCAATCATTAACCAGAATCCCCAAAAAAAAAATGGAGGGGAAATACTGCGGAATAGTCGATAAGCGTGTTCTAACCAGAGTAATCCTACTTCACTTTCACCCCTTCAGCTGCCTCACCACCCTCTCGACCACTGGGTCTGAGAGGGCGACGGCACTCAGTTTCCCAGAGGCACACCTCTAAAAATGACATAGCTCATGATAACAAAGCATACTAGTTTAAGAATCTAACTCTCTGAGTTAGTACCTGTGAGTCTACGCTTGGCAACAGTATTCTTGAGCCTGTAAATGGACTCAAGGGTGAAAATTTCCAATTGCTCCTAATGAATAAATTGAAACTCAGATTGTTTTACAAGCAAATAATAATAAATAAACAAGAATTTTTTTGATTGCTAATATAACTGTTTGTTGGTTAGGCAGTCTATAACTATATATATATTAAAAATGAACTAAGAAAGCATCCCTCTTCATAATTCACAGTATAACAAGTAAAATGTACAAACAGAAAAGAAACAAAATTGGAAGGAAAAAGAGAAGCGTTCAAAGAAAACAACAATTATGTCCAAATGGGAGACTTACCATGAAATAAATGAATGGGAAGAGGGACGATATTGGCAGCGCTTGCAAAATCAATACATAAAAAGATATTAAGGTCGGAAGCCAACCAAAAATCAAGAATCTCAAGCAAACATTAAATTGTGCAGAATAAAACTGAACCCCGTATAATCAACTTTAAACACAATACAACATGAAATGCTCAAAGAACTCAAAATGAAGCATACCCGAAAGATTATCCCCATTGTACAATTGTACACTTCAAATAAGGAGAAAGACATCAAAAGTTTTATTTATTTGCTCTAAGTGAATATCTCGCAAAACAAACCATTCCTAGAAAAATAATATAATAATCATCTAAGTTTTTGGAACATTAGAAAAACACTAACTTTCTTTTCAGTTTTCATTTATATAAAAATTAAAGAAAATAAAAACAAGGTTTATTACCATATCAGCTTCATATTATGTACACGTTTGGTGGTAGCGAGGCACTGGAAACTAATGACAAATAATATTGTGAAAGAATAGCAATAAGGATAAGGCAACGTATGGTATGCACTCTAGTTGCAACAAATAATATATGAGAGTTCATTTGAGTATTCTATCATTCACCAAAATCTCTTGCCCCAACTAAAATCTCAACAAATTATGCTCGAATAATGTGGGGTGTGGGGGGAGGAACAGTCACACAGACACGCACACAGTAAGCATGTGATTTTTTGAGTGACTGCATACCAACACACTGAACCACAATCCAGATAGAAATGAGCTCTTTGATGGGTATTGTATGTTGCATAAGTTTACGCTGATCCACCCGACAGCCAGGACAGTTCTCATAGTAATCTTTCTTTAACAACTTCTCTTCCAATCTTCCATTGCTCTCCATTTGATGCGGGAATGAACCCCAATCCAACTAACTCCCAAGTAACCACGAAATGCTAGCACTCATCCTTTCTGATGAAATCTGTCCAAGTTAAAAAGAGTTCTTTAACTAGTTCGCCAGCCTTCCACTTTGTTATAAAAGTCTTCATTTTTTCTTGGAATGGAAAAAGACGAGAATAGTACTTACTAGGAAAACTACACTTTCAAGTATAACTGGACATAAAGAGGAGAAACACAACTTTGTCTTTGAAGCTAGAAAATAAAAAGAAAACGTGCGATTCAAGTTGGGTTCTGTTATTGCATCACTGCTCACGCACGTAAACAGAACAGCAATAGCCAACTGAAGAGAAACAGACAAAACTTAAATACTTGTTTCATATTATTGTCAATTCACTCACATCAAATCAATGAATTTTGGGTTGTCACTAATCAGTATTTCACTTAACCTCAGCTAAATTAAAAAACTCATGAATCACAATTCTTTAAATGTTCTAGCAATACGTACACAAGATACTTCATATAATGTATTACCAAGTTGATTAGAAACACAATATTTTTTTTTTAATGTATTTTTATTTGTCGAATCGGACAACATGTGATGTCGGAGAGGCACAAAAGATTTGAAAATGGTAAATGTATGTGCGTGCATGACTGCGAGGATAGACAATGGTCAGTCAGACAATTCATCAAACACCTTGCATGCAGTTAGTTAATTAGCGTTTTGAAGAAAAAGCCGACGGTCAAATACACCCACCGCAGCAATAGTACGCGGAGAGTAGTCATGGGGGTCGCCAACTTCATGTCCGCCACACATGACCACCTCATTGATGTTGATAGTGAAGTGAGATGCTGGACGAGTCTTTCAGCTTCACTTCAATTTCGACACGAAAGACTTTTCCTCTTTTGAGATCAGACAGAAGGTCAATATGCGGTGTTTTTTTTTTTTTTTTTAACCCAAATTACTAGTACTCCCTCCGTGTTAAAATAGCTTACCTTTTAGCAAGAAAATTTTATTCCAAAATAATTGTGGTTTTAAATTTTTAGGCTTCTTTTACCTCTATTTTTCTATACTGCCCTTTTATTTTTTCAACTTCCATAATCATTAATTGCATTTATCTCTTCTACTAACATTAAAAAGAGGCTATTTAATAAGGAATAATTTTTGTAAATATATTACGTTGAATGACTATTTCTAGTAAACTTCATAGTATAGGGTTTGTTGTGTAAATTATAATCCTAGGGCTCCCTATTTATTGATAGGGATTCCCGATGAATGAATGAGAATACGGCTTCACTCTCTCCCTAAACTTTGTGTTCTTTATTTTCACATTCTTTCTCCCTACGATTATTGTTAATTATGTTGTTCATCAATCCAACAGGATCTGTTTCACAACACATTATCAGCACGAATTGCTCTGTTCGTCTGTTGGATTGATTATGAAAAATCATAAAGATCAATTTAATTTGGTGGAGGAATAATCAGGTTTGGTATACATTAATATATTACAATATTCATTGATTTACCGCCCTATTCTGCCATGTCCATTATATGAATGATTGTTGAGCATGCATAGTACGTTTTCTTTTTACGAAAAATAAAATCAACTATGTTTGTTAATATATTAAGAATCTTGGTATTACTGCTATAGATATATTAACCTACGTATTGCCTACTATCAATACAAAATAAATGGACTTTTGTTTTTAATATTGAATACTGCCTTCTCCTTAAATCACTTTTTCAAAGGCAGTTCAACTCTTAATAATTATGATCATCTGTATTATTGTTAAATTTGAATTGAGTAATGAAGTATGAATCAATTTTTCTCGGTCAAAATCATAGAATGAAATTTGAGACGATTTTGCAAAAATTGGATTAGGGTTTTATTCCCCTCTGAAAATCCGAGCACAACGACGAGCGAATCGCCGCCATTGATCGCCGGATGAGTTGTCGCCATTGAGAAATCCGACGAGCGCTCAAGCGGGTCGCTAACCGTAAAATGGGTTTGATTATATACCCAACAATCGAATTTTTCCGATGAAATTCACATTGAGGATTTGTTCCTCCCTGAAATCCGATCAAAACGGCATAAAAATCGCGATCAACGGAGCTTTGAATAATCCCCGACGTTGATTAACCCGATCGGACCTCAGACGGGCAGCGGTGGACCCGGTTCAACAAACGGGTTTAAATCCTTACCCGTTTAACTTTAAACCTACCCGCGTTTTTATTTTCGGCCTTGATCCGCGGCCCAATTCACGTTGATCCGGCCTACCTTAATGCGCCCGCTCCTAGTTCGACCCCCTTTGCTGGGCTGCGGGTTTTGGACTGCCTGTGCGCCTGTTGTTTGGGCCGCGCATATTGGACTGCTAGCCGCCCCTGCCCACCCCCTATCCCCCTTTTCTGGGACTGCTTAGAGGTTGGCCCGCGCCCTTTGGGCTGCTAGAGCCTCTCTCACTTTATTTTCCTGCGTTGCTTGAACCTTGGGCCGCCCCCCTCCCCAAGCTGTTTTTGGGCTGCTTTTGTTATGGGTGTAATTTCCTTAAATAAATAACAGTTTTTTTTTTGTGCCACACCTAACAAAAAAAAAACTGTTTTGGCCATTTAAAATTTCAATATTTTCAATTAATAATATGGGCATTGTCGGAATTTATTTTCCTTTGACTATTTAATACTTGCTATTAAATTAATTAAATTAATTTAATTATTGCGAGTTTAATTGGAAATTATTTTGGTCAAATTGAGTTTTTTAATTAAACTCAAAGTTTTTTTGGGCTATTATTTTGTAATTAATTCAACCATATAAATCATGCTTGAGATATATTCTTCCTTCTTATTATTTAATGGTAGGCATTAAATTTGTTTGCGAGCTTATTATTTTATGAGGTTTATTTAAGCCTGTTTGAGAATTATGTGGCATTTTATTCTCGCATGATTGGTTAATTGCCCGTATTACATCCATATAGCATTTGATTTTTAATTATTGATTACGCATTAAATATTATAGCATTGAATTTGCTGTATACATATTTAAATACCATGATTTTATTGCGATCAATATTTATGCTATATG
>JAOWAN010040226.1:0-15638 GCA_028566635.1 Lobelia cardinalis | reverse complement strand
GAACCACTGGAAGTAATGGGCAAACCAGATCCATCAGCAAGCATCACGTCCTCAGAGGCAGTGTACGGGCTATGAACAGACAGATTATCAATATCAGAAGTGATATGATGGGAGGCACCACTGTCAAGTAACCAACTCGAAGCAGATTGAGATCCAGTAGTGACCGCATTAGCACGAGGCTGCCAAGGCTGGGACTGTGGAGCACCATACGAACCAAACTGTAAGGGTGGTCTCGGAGAACTGGTGCGCGGCGGCGGAGGGATGGACTGTACCAGATGACCAAACTGAGGACACCCCCGAATTTTATGACCCTGAATACCGCAACCCTGACAGAAACCTTGGAAGGGTTTAAAGCCACGACCACCACCCCTTGGAGAGAAAGCTGACAACGGCTGCATAGGAGAAGGCGCTGCAGAACCAGCAGAGACCCACGGTTGGGACTGTGCAGACCAAGGCGGAATTTTGGGGGGAGCACCAAGGACGGACATTGGACTCGGACCACTCTGCTGACCATTGTTCTTCCAGTGTTTCGATTTCGGACCACCCGAACTACCTGAAACCTGCATGGCCGAAATAGGCATGGAAGAGCCACCAGAATTTCGCTTAAGTTGGATTTCTTTATTCAGTAACTTCTCATGAAGAGCCTCAAACGAAATCGGATCATCTCTGGCATTTACAGCCTCTACAACTGGACGATAAACGTCATCTAGCCCATCCAGAATCTTGTCACACAAATCTTCATGCGCCATAGGAGAACCCAGCAACGCCAATTCATCAGCCTTTGATTTGATACCCAATACATAATCAGTTATAGATTGGGAGCCCTGCAACGGACGACGGAGAGAATCACGGATTTGTTTGATATGAGAGCGAGAGGAACTACCGTATGTGGCGATGAGTTTCTCCCAGATTTCACGTGCAGTGGTAGCCGAGGTTAACAACGACGCAACTGGCTGCGTAACAGTACCCATTAAATAAGCAACAATCAATCTATCCTGTCGAACCCAGGCCTTATGGTCGGGATTCATTACCTCAGTGCCATCGGTGGCTGTCAAAACTCGAGGAGGCTCCATGTTAGTGCCATCCAGAAAATCGAGAACATCAAAACCGACGAGGGTTGCCTCAACCTGCTTTTTCCAAGCCAAGAAGGTGAGAGGAGAGAGTTTAATCTGCGGTTGGCCATTGGTGGTGATAACCAGAATAGGCCGAGAGGGGTTTGTCGGGTTGGGGAAGACGCCGGATTGCGGCGAAGAGACGCCGGATTGCGGCGTACTGGCCATGGCAGCAGCGACGGCTGATTTAGAAGAGATAGAGGGAAGTCGGTTGTAGGATGAGAGCAAGGATCGAGCCTATATCTGATACCATGATAGAGTTGTATTTGTGATAACGTGAATAATATTATTGATGAATGTGAGTATTTATATGAGTACAAGAGAACCCTAGATAAGAACCAAAGTTACTAAACTATCCTTCTATATCCCTTGTCCAAGTACTTGTCTCATGTGCAATATTTAATATTTATGATGAATCCATTTATCATATTCTGGTCGATTGCAACGTGGTTTCAGGTTGCTGGAATGGGTCTTGTTATTCCTTTGTTGATTGGCTTAAGTTTATTTTTAAGGCCAATGATGAAGAGATGGTTTGTGGCGTGATGACGACACTTTGAAGCCTTTGGAAGTCTCGTAACATTATGGTTTGGGAGAACAAAAGCTCGTCCGCCTCAGATATTTTGAACAAAGGATCATCCTTTCTTCTGGCATGGAGGTCGGCGCAAGCGAAGGCTCCTTCGAGCAAAATTTCTTCTCCTCATAGCCAAGGTGCAGTAAAATGGAAAAAACCGGTTAGTAGTGTGCTGAAGTGTAACGTTAATGGTGCATGTTTTAATTCCCAGTCAGGTAATTATGGATGTGGTGGTATTTTATGGGATAGTCTGGGTCTACCAGTGGCTGCATTCTGTGTTAAATGGAGAGGCTGTCCTGATCCTTCTCTAGTGGAAACTCTCAGCTTTTGTCAAGCTCTAAGCTGGATCAAAGTTTTGAATAAGGAGAGAGTTTGTTTTAAATTAGATGCAGAAAGTGTGGTTAAAGCTTTTAACTCTATACTTATGGATCGATCTCCTCTTGGTATAATAATGGAAGATTGCCGATGACTTTTTCTAGAGGTTAATGGTTCATCGGTGTCTTTTGTTAGTAGATCAGTGAATCGTATCGCTCACCGCTTTGTCAGGGCCTCAAATTCTATCTCTGATCTTCTTTTTCGGGATGATTGTATTCCCCGTTTTATTTTTGATGTACTTCGTAATAATTTAATTGAACAAAAGAAGGTGCCACTGGTTTAAAAAAAATGCAGGTAATAGAGATATTAATATAAGGGGAGCAGTGAAATAGTAAGTATGAGAGAGAATTTAATTTTTAAAATTTACCAAGCGAATATTAAAATAAAAATATTAATACATTTAAATGTCAACTCATAATGCTATCTTCTACAATGGATACTTTCCTAGATGAAAAGAAAAATAAACTCAATGAAAGAAAGATAATTCGAAGGAGGGAGGGTGGGAGTCTACCAGTTGGTATATTGAGAGCCTAGGCATTCCCAGCAATGAGTGCTTATTTTTTTCAAAAATATATATATAGAGAGATTATGGATTATATACATAATATGAATATGAAATGCACATGAGTTATATAATTATCATGTTCATAAGTATTATGTACATTTCATATTCATATTAGGTATATAATGTTATAATTTTGAAGATTTAAACCTCAACTTAATTATTTGATTTTATAACCTTCTTATTCATTTCTAATTACTTTTCATTCATTCTTATTTATTCTTAGTTATTTATTTTAAATTTGAGTAAATATGTTTGATCAAGTTTGTGTAACTCTTGTACTACAAACACTATTGATGAGCCCTGGCCCACCGGCTAGTCCCAATTCCGACCCACGGATCTAGGCCCGAAGGATTGGCCCACAAAGAGTGTCCCAACCCCGCTCCAGAAGTAAGTAGGGCGGCCAGGCTCAGCCCAACGGGCGGCCTTGTGGTCATCATGCTTGCCATGTCTCATGAGACTGCCATCTTGAGGAAGCCCGCCGGTCTGACACACATAGGGCAGTCATCTCTTTGCCCGCCTAATCCACGCTCCCTACGTTGAAGGGGCGGCCTACCAACACTTGCCCTTCAAGGTGCCCACCGAAGTGTGGCGCGTCCAGATGGCACCTAGAGGGTCCCTAATGATAGGAACCTTGATCAAGAAGATCAAAACCCCTTTCAAGTGCGGAATTCTTAGGAACGTTAATTGGTAAGGAAGATGGATGGCTAATTGACCCAACAAACGAAATTGTTTGAAGAACCAAAAAGATAAAATAGATGGGTGCTATTAAACCCCTAGGTCGCAATTAACCTAAGAACTCAATAGGGGAATAATTGTCCAAGAATAAATTCAAGAACAAGAATTCAAATACATAGAAATCTCTCAAGATAATTTCTAACAAAGCAAAAGCTTTAATTTAATCTCAAACTCAATATGTCCTTTATTGATAAATAGAGATGCCTTTATATAGGCTACAAAACTAGTTTCCTAAACCATCTAGGAAATAAGAAAACTACTAATTAAGAAATCCAAATAGGAAAAGAATTACAATGACATCAAAATAGGAAATAACTCTTAACTAAGAAACCTAATAGGAAACTAATTAAGAATAAATTAGGAAAACAAAATAGGAAAGTAACTAAATAACAATCCCTCACATATAGGGATCTGGTTTTAGGAAACCTTCCCGGAAAAGGCCTCTGCTCTGCTTCGTCGCCGAACATGCCGACCTTGCCGTGCAACATCATGCTCGCCATCTTAGGCTGCTGCTCGTCCTTCCTCGCACCGCTCGACCAAGCATAGCGAGCTTAACTTCCCGGTCCTTCCTCGCCTAAAGTGTCCAGTTGATAGCTCGCAATCAACTGTGAGAACCCATTTAGGAGTTTCTTGGCTCTAGCTCGCGTCACTGGTCCCTGTAGCTTGGTCGCCATGGTCGCTCCTTGGACTGGTCCTGGCGATCTCTCATCATCCCCCCCCCCTCTTGAGAAGGATTTGCCCTCAAATCGAACATGTCATATGCAGAGAGATCAGCCACATTAAAGGTAGCGCTAACTCCGTACTCGCCTGGTAGATCAATACTATAAGCATTATCATTGACCCTTGCGAGCACTTGAAATGGTCCATCTCCTCGCGGTTGCAGCTTGGACTTCCGTTGTTGGGGAAAACGTTCCTTTCTGAAATGAACCCATACATAGTCGCCTGGTTTGAAGATCAATTGTCATCGCCCCTTATTAGCGACTACTCTATTCTTTTCGCTAACCCTTTCTAAAACAGCCTTAGCCTTTTCATGCATCTTCTTAACCATATCAGCTTTAGCTTTCCCATCCAGACTAGCTCGCTCCTCCATGGGTAATGGTAATAGATCCAAATGAGTGGTTGGATTATACCCATATACCAACTCAAATGGGGAATATCCAGTCGAGCTATGGGTGGCTTGATTATAAGCAAACTCGACCAAAGGCAGACATTCTTCCCAAGCCTTCAAGTTGTTCCCCACCACTGCTCGCCATAGCTGACCTAGCACCCTGTTTACTACCTCGGTCTGGCCATCAGTTTGTGGGTGGCAAGTAGTGGAAAACATTAGCTTTGTTCCCAACTTTCCCCATAGAATCCTCCAAAAATGACTAAGGAATTTCATATCCCGATCACTGACAATACTCCTGGGAATTCCATGCAATCGTACCATGTGTTTGAAGAACAAGTTGGCAACGTGCATTGCATCATCAGTCTTGTGACAAGCAATAAAATGCGCCATTTTGGATAATCTATTGACCACTACGAACATTGAATCTTTCCCTCGCTGCGTCCTGGGTAGACCCATAACAAAGTCCATGGATAAATCTGTCCAAGGATGATCAGGAATAGGAAGAGGTAACTACAATACATGGGGGTTGGAATGTGACTTAGCTCGCTTACGCACAATACACCTCGCACAAAGCCTCTCGACATCTCGCCTTAAGTGCGACCAGAAAAAATGCTCTTTCAATATGCCGAAAGTTTTCTCTACTCCGAAGTGCTCCATTAATCCTCCACCATGAGCCTCAAGCATGATTAACTCCCTTACCGAGCATGATGGAATACACAGCTGGCGACCACGAAATAAAAACCCGTCCTGCCTAAAATATTGGTCGACTGCTCCTTGCTCGCACTGAGCCCATACTTGCCCAAACTCCGAGTCATCCTTATACAACTCCTTAATATGCTCGAACCCCAATATCTTGGTCGTAAGTGTTGATAATAAGTTGTACCTCCTCGACAAGGCATCCGCGACTATATTCTCCTTCCCTTTCTTGTATTGGACAACATAGGGAAACATCTTAATGAACTCGACCAATTTTGCATGTCGCTTGTTCAATTTTCCCTATCCCTTCAAATATTTCAGGCTCTCATGGTCTGTGTGAATAACAAACTCTTTTGCGAGAAAATAGTGTTGCCAGGTGTCTAAAGCTCGCACTAGTGCATAGAATTCCTTGTCGTATGTGGAATAGTTCAAGGTCGCGCCACTGAGTTTCTCACTGAAATAGGCGATAGGTCGCTTCTCCTGTAGCAAAACTGCTCAAATGCCTACCCCGCTTGCATCACATTCAACCTCGAAGGTTTTAGTGAAGTCAGGTAGTTTCAACGCTGGTGCCGAGCAGAGACTCTCTTTGAGGGCTTGGAACGACCTTTCCTGTTCCTCGCCCCAATTGAAACTCAGTCCTTTCTTCACTAGCTCGTTCAAGGGTGCGGCCAATGAACTAAAATTCTTGACAAACCTCCTATAAAACCCAGCCAATCCATGAAAACTTCAAACTTCTAAAATGGATTTAGGTTGCGGCCACTCCTTGATGGCTTGAATCTTGGTCGCATCGACCTCTACTCCCTTTTCTGAACCAATGTACCCCAAAATGATAACCCTATCCATGCAGAAGGTACACTTTTTGAAGTTCGCATATAGTTTGGCTTCCCTTAAGGCGAGCAATACTTGTCTCAGATGCCCCACATGCTCGCTCATGCCTTGGCTGTATACAAGAATGTCATCGAAGTAGACGACGACAAATTTCCCAATACAACCGCGCAGCACATGATTCATTAGTCGCATAAAAGTGCTCGGCGCATTTGACAATCCGAATGGTATTACTCACCATTCGTATAATCCCTACTTTGTCTTGAAAGTTGTCTTCCACTCGTCGCCTTCCTTCATCCGAATCTGATGGTACCCACTTTTAAGGTCGACTTTAGGGAAGACCCTGGCCCCATGAAGCTCATCGAGCATATCATCCAATCGGGGAATAGGATGTCTGTACTTGATGGTAATTTTATTGATGGGCCTAGAATCGCAGCACATTCTCCATGTGCCATCCTGCTTAGTGACTAGAATAATAGGAACTGCTCACGGACTTAAGCTTTCTTGGATCAACCCTTTGTCCAGCAATTATACGACCTGTTTCTCTATCTCCTTGGCCTCTTCTGGACTGCACCTATATGTTGGTCGATTGGGAATGGTCGCTCCGGGTACGAGGTCGATCTGATGCTCGATTCCTCGCAGGGGTGGTAGTCCCCTGGGTATGTCGTCTGGAAACACATCGTGGAACTCTCCCAATAGCTCCTATACTTCGAAAGGCAATTCTGCGACATCCTGTGTAGCTAGACATAAGTCTTTGGAAACTAGCAAAACTAAAGGGTTGTGTCCTTTCACTGATCGCATGATTTCTTTGACTTTGGTGAGGAAATTGAGCTTGGTTTCCTTATGCTCGGCTGGAACTGTAGCGACCTCTTTCTTCTGTTCGCCCTCTCCTTATTGCCGTAGCTCCTGCATGCCCTTCTCAATCCTTTCTTGGTCCTCACGAATCTGGGTGGAGGTGAGAGGGGTCAACACTAATTTCCTTCCATCCTTCTCTAACGAGTACTTATTTGTAAACCCATCGTGAGTAACTCGTCGATCAAACTGCCACAGTCGTCCCAAAAGGATGTGTCCTGCATGCATTGGCACCACATCGCACCTCACCTTATCTATGTATTTTCCAATAGAAAAAGGCACGACGACCTGCTTTGTCACCCTGACTTCGCCAGAATCATTAAGCCATTGTAGTTTATATGGCTTAGGATGCCTCATTGTTCTCAGCTTCAGCTTCTCTACCATCAGGGTGCTCGCACATTCACACAGCTTCCATTGTCGATGATAAGATTACACAATCTATCTTGCACCCTACATCGAGCATGAAAGATGTTTTCTCTTTGGATGGCGACTTCTTCCTCGCTCTTAACCTGCGCATTTAGTGCTCGCCTAACCACCAAGGCTTGCACTCCCGAGCCGTCTTCGTCGCACTCATCCTCACTTATGTCGGGAATGTCCGCGAACTCTTCCTCGCCTGCGGACTCATATTCGCCAGAAGCCCCCATGATTAGAACTCGCTTATTCGGACACTGTGATGTAATGTGCCCCATGCCTTGACATTTGAAACAGTTGATGTCACGCGTCCTGCTCGCCGGAGTACAGGTGTTCATCTCCTTCTTCTCCATCTCCTTCGATTTGGGTGTCGCGACCTTGGAGACTGGTGTGGGTGGACTCGTCGCTCCTTTAGGCGGATTGCTCGCAGGGAATCTGGATATTGCGCGAGCTTTCTTGGCCTTCACCTGCTTCTCGACCTTTACAGCCATATGAAACATCTCCTCGACCTCGATGTAGTGATGTAACTCAACGAGTTCAGCTATCTCACTGTTCAGCCCATTCATAAACCTCGCCATAGTGGTCTCATCATCTTCATCGATACCACACCTTATCATCATGGTCTCCATCTCTTCATAGTATTCCTCGACAATTCTGTTCCCTTGCCTCAAGCTCTGAAGTCGTCGTTTTAGCTCGCGGTGATGGTGCGAGGGCACAAATCTTCTTCGCATCACTCGCTTCATCTCATCCCAAGTCGAGATGGGTTCGTCGCCATACTTTCTGCGACCTTTAACCATCTGATCCCACCATGTATTGGCATAGCCACTAAATTCAACATGTGCTAACTTGACCTTCTTCTCTTCTAAATAATTATGGCAATTGAAGATGCGTTCAACCTTTGTCTCCCATTCCAGGTAGGCTTATGGGTCAGCCTTCCCTTGAAAACTAGGCATCTTAATCTTGATGTTGCCAAGGTTGCGATCTGGCAAATCTCCCCCTCGACCTCTATGCGGTCACTCGTACTCTTCGTCATGGCTTTGCCTAGACTCATTCCTGATGGGCTTGTGGTAGGGACGAAACAGGTAGGATGTATCTCCCACTTTGTCGCCCAATTTTTCTTCGAACTCCCTCCTAACCTTGTCTAATTCTTTGACCATAAACTGCTTGAGTTCGTTGATGATGATATTTGCGGACTCGCCTTGATTTGGTGCTGCCATGACTTCGGGATAGATGATGGAGGTGAAACTTACCAATTAAAATTGAGCTCTGATACCAAATAATGAGATGAACCTTGATCAAGAAGATCAAAACCCCTTTCAAGTGCGGAATTCTTAGGAACGTTAATTGGTAAGGAAGATGGATGGCTAATTGACCCAACTAACGCAATTGTTTGAAGAACCAAAAAGATAAAAATAGATGGGTGCTATCAAACCCCTAGGTCGCAATTAACCTAAGAACTCAATAGGGGAATAATTGTGCAAGAATAAATTCAAGAAAAAGAATTCAAATAAACAGAAATATCTCAAGAGAATTTCTAACAAAGTAAAAGCTTTAATTTAATCTCAAACTCAACGTGTCCTTTATTGATAAATAGAGATGCCTTTATATAGGCTACAAAACTAGTTTCCTAAACCATCTAGGAAATAGGAAAACTACTAATTAAGAAATCCAAATAGGAAAAGAATTACAATGACATCAAAATAGGAAACAACTCTTAACTAAGAAACCTAATAGGAAACTAATTAAGAATAAATTAGGAAAACGAAATAGGAAAGTAACTAAATAACAATCCTTCACATATAGGGATCCGGTTTTAGGAAACCTTCTCGGAAAAGGCCTCTGCTCTGCTTCGTCGCCGAACATGCCGACCTTGCTGAGCAAGATCATGCTCGCCATCCTAGGCTGCTGCTCGTCCTTCCTCGCACCGCTCGACCAAGCATAGCGAGCTTAACTTCCCCGGTCCTTCCTTGCCTAAAGTGTCCAGTTGATAGCTCGCAATCAACTGTGAGAACCCATTTAGGAGTTTCTTGGCTCTAGCTCGCGTTACTGGTCCCTATAGCTTGGTCGCCATGGTCGCTCCTTGGACTGGTCCTGGCGATCTCTCATCAATCCCCCTCATTAAGACCAAGTCTTCCGCCAGTCAACCCTGGAGATAATCCCGCCATCCGTTACTCCACCCACGGGGGTTACGCCTCCTGCTTTCCGAGCAAAAAAGAAGGAGAGATTCAAGCTAAACGGTTGCCTTATCTTTAATGGCCATCGGCCCATCGCCTATAAAAGCTCTCCTAGAGCACCTTTCCAAGGTACTTATTTTACACAATACTAAATTGCTGCCAAAAGGCACACACGCACTCACTGCAATTATACACACCTGTTGGCAACCCTCTTTACGTTCTTCACAGGGCTAATTAGGGTCCCGCCGTTTTTCCCTACGGGAACTTGCTCATCACGTTAGGTGTTTTCTATCATATCTCTGGTTTACAGGTGACACGGAGGATCACACTTGGAGCCGCTATCTAGTCGACACGTGGATCGAGATTATCCAGGCTCGATCAGTGGTTCCGTTGCCGGGACTTTCTTGATTCTCCGTTATCACCCTTGTCAGAATGTCGTCCGGTTCAAACCATTCCAATCCCGAGATGTCTCGCCACTCCAGCGGTTCCAATCGGACCCATCGCACTCATCACGGAGCACATCGCGAGGATTACGAACTTCATGAAGAACGAGAGCGTCAGTATCACCGTGATCATCGGAGGAGCCGCCATAGACGCAGGCGGGAGCATAGTAGGGAAAGGAGACACCATCACTCCCCCGGGCATTATGATGAGGAACGCCACCCTGAAACGGACCTGCGCTCTCACCTTGATCACGGCCGTCAGCGTCGGCAACAAGGACATTCCCAGAGCACCTCTTTAATCCATCCGACATACGAAGGGTTGAGCATCTCCGACTCCAAGGAGAACAAATCGCAAGGCTGGTGGCGATAAACAACGAGTTGTTGTGACGAGGAGAGGCCCCCATAGACGGTGCCGCTGTTCTCGACCTGGAGGCACACAACTACCCCTCACCTTTGGGGCACGGCGGACCCAATCAAGAAGAGTCAGAGGGGGATTCCCATTGCCGCCGCAATATGCACGCCCGTCTAACTGAGCCTAGGCAATCAGTCCACAGCCATCTCTATAACGGCCATCATGGTCAGCACCGGCGACCTTCAGGGACGCCTAGACCCCAAGATGGAAGCAGCAGTGGCGAGCCCATTCCAACCCGACGCCGCCCAAGGGGCGAACCGTCCAAGGACGAGGAGATAGCAGACCTGCGGGAACAGCTGGCCGCAGCACGAGTGGCCAAGAAGCCACGCACGGGTGGCGGAGACCCCTTCACCCTGCGGGTGAAGGATAGTCCCATTGACTAGCAAGATAAAATTCCCGAAGTTTGAGAAGTACGACGGGTATTCCAATGCCCTGAATCATATTGTCTGCTATGAGGCCGAGATGAGTGTGGTCTCTGATGATAGTGCAGTCAGGTGCTGGGGATTCGTTAAATATCTCTCCGGAAAGGCCCTGAAGTGGTATGCAACGCTACCAGAAAACTCGGTAGATGGCTGGAACTCCTTCAAAAAGATGTTCCTAAAAGAGTTTAGCTGTGCGGGCGATCTGCCCAAGGAAGAGATCGATCTGGTCAACATCAAACAGAAGGATGGAGAGACCAATTTGGCGTATTACGAGCGCTTCAAGAAGGTTCATTACCAGATCGACGGGGTCTCTGAGGATTTTGCAATCAAATGCTTCCAGGGCAGTCTGGCCCCAGGCAGCATTCTAAAAATTGAGTTTGCCTCTCGCACACCTGAGGACAGGAGCGAGATGTTTAAAAAGGACGAAGAAGATTGCCTCGGCTGAAGCCCCTAAACCCAAGAATAAGAAGCCAGAAAAGAAGGCCACTCCTGCCGCTTCCTCGGGCAAGACGGGAAAAAACAAAGTCTCTAAGGAGACAGAAAAGAAGATTGAGAAATTCACTCCTCTCAACACCCCTCGGGAGCAAATCATGGTCGCCCTGCAGCGCGACAACAATTTGCTCGAACCCCGAGCGATAAGTAGTACCTCCTCTAAGAGGAGAGATAGAGAGAAGCATTGCCGCTATCATAATGATTACGGCCACCTCACAGAGGACTGCTTATCCCTTAATAGGTCAATTCAGAGGCTAATCGATCAAGGTCAATTAAGCCAATACAAAGCCAAGAGGGATAAATGAAGGGAGAAAGAGAAGAGTAGCGATGATGACGATGGCCACCATCCCAGTAAGGTCATCCACACCATCGTCACTGAGTATCCCAGCACAAACCAGTTGAAGAACCAGATCAACAGCTTTTTAAAGGCAAGGGATGTTCCCAGCATAGCCCTATCGGAGGAAGAACCCATCATATTCTCGCCAGAAGAGATTGTCGCCGACACATTCGCACAAGAATAGTCCCTTACTGTGTCAGTGACCGCTTTCGACATGGAGATCAAGCGAGTATTGGTGGGTATGGGGGCTGGGAGAAACATCATATTCTATAACTGCTTTCTGGCAATGGGGCTTACTGATGCCTATTTGAATCCTACTTCGACGAAGCTTGAAGGCTTCACAATGCACCAGGTGTCCGCCAAAGGCACTATTGAGTTGGCGGTCACCATTGGTAAGGGAAAAATGGCCAAGACGGCCAATTTGGAATTTATGGTGGTCAATGTAAAGGCCGACTTCATTTTGGGGATCCCGGCCCAATGTTCCTACGGAATGGTGGTGTCGGTTCCCCACCAATGTGTCAAATACTCCACCGATCAAGGGGTAGGGACTCTGAGAAGCAGGCCTGAGTCTATCCAGTAACAGATAGTGAGAACGAGGAAAGATAAGCAGAAACTCGTCCTTGATGATGGAGAGGAGAGGGTGACGTACAAAAAATCGATAACACTCGACAAGCTCACCCTTATCAGTCCCAATTCGGGGTCAGCCCCAAATTCCTCTGTAACACCCTTCAGTCCCCACCGATCAAGCTCCACCGCAATAGCAATCAGCTCCTGGCCCATCACAAAAGGGGGCCGAGGAGAAGGCTCTGCTTGAAATAGAGACAATGGAGCCAAGAGAGCGCACTGATCTGGACCAGAGTGACAACGAGATCGTGGAAGATGTCATCATTAACAATCTGTATCCAGGTCAGAAGGTCAAGGTGGGGAAGGACATAAACCCTAAAGAGCGGGCAGAAATCATAGGCCTCCTACCGAAGTCATTAGACGTCTTCGCATGGTGAGTCGACGACATGGAAGGTATTAGCGAGGAGATCACACTGCATCACTTACAGGTCGATCCTAAATACCGCCCTATTCAACAAAAGGTCAGACAGTTTTCTCGCGAGAAAGAAATCGCGATGAAGGAAGAAGTTCAAAAGTTGCTCAAGGCCGACATAATCAAAGAGGCCGCTTACGTCACCTGGTTGGCCAACGTCGTGATGGTTGTCAAAGCCAATAAAAAGTGGCGGATATTCGTAGACTTTACTAATCTCAATAAAGCGTGCCCCAAAGATTGGTATCCATTGCCTCGAATTGACAAACTAGTCGATTCCATTTCAGGCCATAGGGTGCTTAGCTTTATTGACGCATACTCGGGATATCATCAGATAAAAATGGCGCCGGAGGATCAAATCAAAACCGCCTTTAGAGCAGCTGGAGGCATCTACTGCTACACTATGATGCCATTTGGCCTTAAAATGCGTGGGCAACTTATCAAGGGATGGTCAATTCCATTTTTGGCGACCAAATAGGGCGAAATATTGAAGCTTATATCGACGATATGGTCATAAAAATGAAGGAGCAACCCCACGTGACTGACCTGATGGAAACATTTTCCAACTAGCGTAGGAATCAAATGAAACTAAATCCTAGCAAGTGCGCCATTGGAGTTACGGCGGGCAAATTCTTAGGCTACATGGTTAGCTAGAGAGGAATTGAGGCCAATCCGGGAAAAATCGACGCTCTGCTCAATATGCAGCAGCCTACAACAATCACTGAGCTCCAAAGATTGAACGGATGGGTTACCGCTCTAGGACGCTTCATCGCCAAGTCGGCCGAAAAGTCACTGCCGCTTTTCAAAGCTTTAAAGGGGGGAAGAAACATGGTCTGGACAGAGGAGTGCTCCCTTGCCTTTGAGCAACTTAAGGCGTATCTAGGCCAACCTCCCATCCTGAGCTCCCCAATCCCAGGGGAGAGATTATATTTGTACTTGGCCGCTTCAGAAAGGGCCGTCGAAGCAGTTCTCCTGCGCGAAGAGGGACCTGTCGAAAAGCGCATCTACTATGCTTCCAAGGCACTAACAGACGTCGAAAGTCGATATATTGACGTGGAAAAGGTCGCCTTTGCCTTAGTAGTTGTGGCAAGAAAACTCCGACAATACTTCGAGGCTCATAGGATAACAGTGTACACCAACTATCCGTTGAGACAGATCTTACAGAAGCCGGATGTCGCGGGGCGAATGATGAGGTGGGCAGTAGAGCTCATGTCTTTTGACTTGACCTACCTACCCAGAAAGGCGATCAAAGCACAAGCGCTGACCGACTTCATGGTCGAGACATCCTTCAACAACGATGAGCAGGATCCTCCACAAACGGCTACAGTGGTACCCCCTCCAAGAGAGCGACTAGTTGATTGTTGGGCGCTGTATGTCGACGGCTCATCCACAGCCGAAGGGGGAGGAGCAGGAGCCTACTTGTTGCCACCCTATCCAGGAGATGAGTTAAAGAAAACAATCAGCTTCGAATTCGGAATCTCGAATAACCAAGCTGAATACGAAGGATTGATCGTCAGCTTGGACATGGCCTCTGAACTGGGAGCACAGCACCTCCTAATTTACTGCGACTCCCAGTTGGTCGCCAAACAGGTCACGGGAGAATATGGGGCCATCAACGACAGTCTCATCAAATACTGCAACCTTGCCCGCCAGAAGTTGCTCGCCTTTAAGTACTGGGAAATCATTCAGATCAGCCGAGCGGACAACATGGAAGCGGACTATCTCTCTAGGCTAGCCAGTAGTGGCGAGAAGATTCCAGACGGGATAGAAGCCGCTAACCTGCAGCAACTTTCCTATGAAGCTGTCCTACTTCTACCCATAACGGGTGGCAAGCCAGATTGGGTCGACCAAATGAAGTCTTACCTGCGTACAGGAGTCCTCCCTACGGGAGATGATGCCAAGACAGTAAAAAACAAATCGCCACGATATACACTCATTGGAGAGGATTTGTATACAAAATCCCTTACGCGACCTCTGCTCAAATGTGTGAAGGACAAGGATGTTCCCCCCATCCTCACTGAGATTCACGAAGGAATTTGCGGGGGGCACAAGGGGGCAAGGAAGCTAGAAGAACAAATCCTCTTCCATGGGTACTACTGGCCGACCTTAAGAAGAGATGCAACGGAGTATGCCCGAAAATGCGAAAAATGTTAGAAATTCGCATCTATTCTTCGCCTGCCAGTCATCCCTCAAACCCCAGTGGTGGCGGCTTGGCCCTTCGACATATGGGGAATCGATTTCCTCGGACCATTCCCTACGGGACGGGCAGGAAATAAACAGCTGATCGTGGCAGTTGATTACTTCACCAAATGGATCGAAGCGAAGCAGCTAGTCAACGCCACTCAAAGTGCAGCAATCAATTTCATGTATGAACACTTATGGTGTCGGTTCGGAGTCCCGCGGGCAATAGTGACTGACAATGGGAGACAGTTTGAGACCAGATTCACAGACGCTGCAGCCGCCTGGGAGTTCGGCACTACACAGCTGCAGTGGCTCATCCAGAGGGAAATAGCCAGGGAGAGGCTGGTAACAAGCTTATCCTCGCCGGTCTGAAGAAGTCACTGGGGGACAGGAAAGGAAGATGGTGCGACGATCTCCCTTTAGTCCTTTGGGCAATCAGGACCAGCCCTCGAGGACCAACAGGGGAAACGCCATTCATGCTCACTCATGGATCCGAAGTAATGGCCCCAGTCAAAATCACTTTCCCTACCCTACGGGTAGCCCAATATGATGCAGTCCAAAATGACGAGCAACGAGCAATAGAGCTCGACCAACTTGAGGAAAGAAGAATCAATGCTCGCCTTCGCATGATCAACTACAAGCAAAAAATGAAGCAGTATCATGACAAGCGGCTCTCAAAATGAAGGATTCCTCGAGTTGCGGACTGGGTCTTACGGAAAATTGAGGGAACGAGCAGGGCAGCCGACAAGAGAAAGCTCCATCCGAACTGGGAGGGGCCATACAAAATTGTTGAGGAAATCAGATTGGGCACATACAGGATTGCCAACGAGCAAGGAAGAATAGAAACGAATCCTTGGCACGCCAATCACCTCAGAGTGTTCTACAGATAGACTA
>JAOWAN010040216.1:0-15642 GCA_028566635.1 Lobelia cardinalis | reverse complement strand
TGGTGGTGGGTGTTGATGGAGGGTAAAATAGTCTTCCAACTAATTAATATTTTACATTGGAAAGTTTTCATTTCATTTTGACCATTTTTTTTGGATGGAGGCCAACTGAGTTAACGCCAGGGGGGCTAACCCACACGAAAAAAAGTATATGGGGCTCATCCCCGAAACCCGAAAAGCACAGGGGTGTTCCTCCAATTTATCCTATATATATATATATATATATATATATATATGCATTAAAGTTCTCATTTTGTATGTATGTACTTAAACAAATTCGAGAACGTACCAACGCATCATTGATTGCATAGGCCACGCAGTAGTGCTCCTGAAAATCAGAATTTCAAATGGAAATCAACCCACAGGAAGAAATGGAAAATAAGAGTTTATTTTAGTTGTATGTGAGATAGTTTAGATATATAACTATATATCTATATAACTGAACCACAACATAAAGATATAGGCACAAGTCTGTATGTTTTGATACTTTTCCGAGAAGAGTGTTCTTGTAGCACTTTCAAACAGTTACCCTTTTCATTGTTAAAATAAACATACACATGCACAAACAGAAGCAATAAGCTAACTTACGATTTTCAAAAAAAAATATATATATATATATTCTCTTCATGGTGATTATGACATCATATTGTTAAAGATATTTAATAAGATGACAAACTACGTTAACTCTTTTTTCTTTATTTTAGCAGACAAAAATATGACAAACTTGCCTGCATCATATGCCACTCTTCAAATTCATCGAACAATTCCAGTCTCTCAATCCTAATCAAAAGTTGGAAGGATAAGAATCATTAAAGAAATCCTCAGAAATGAGTATACAAATCAGTAGATAGAAACAGAAAAATGGTGCATGGCAAAATCAGGAGATCAGAAACCCTTTATTCTTTAGAATATGGTATCTTATAAAGGCATGCTTTCAATTGTTACTAATCATGGAATCTTGATTACTAAAAAGCTTCTAAAGGAAAGGAGCAAGGGACTCTCCACTTTTGTAAAGGCATCAATATATCATATTATACACGGAGATGTTAAAGCAATATTCTGAACTTAATATCACCCTGGTTTATGAAAGAAAGTGGGTAAGTGAGACGAAGGGAAAATTGACGAGTAACAATTGGAGATTTTCCAAGACAATTCTCCAGAAATTCAAGAACGCAATTGGTAATTTCAGAAGGCATGCTTCTTGAAAAGCGTGATCATGGAATAAGAGGAGAGTGCAAGATTACAGTAGTCAAGTCACATTATGATGATTTTTATGAATGGACATCATAAGAATAAATAAATCCCAAGGTTGGTCGATCTTTTATTCATATCCAAGAACAGCTTCATTTAAAATTGGGACTTATTTCACGTCCTGCGCGTGTCTATACCTTCCCGATATGCCAGAGTGCACATAGGTAAACCTGGCCATGCTTCAGACTATAAAATAACATATACATGCAATGTGCTTCACACTATTTTGAAAAGCAATTACCTTCGTCTTTCTTGCGATTCAATAAAAGTGCTATAGACTTTCAGCATGTCCCATGCAACACTTCTCTGAAACCTCATCATAGTTTCACGGCTACCAGTTAGAAGAGCGAACAAAAACAACAAAAAGAAACAGCCTACGGAACATAAAAATTGCAAAACAAAAGAATCTGAAAAGCCAAAGATATAAAATAAACTTTAGTTAGTCTTCTGGGGTAAAACCATACACCTCTAATGCCTGATAGACCACCGGACCAACAAGTGTCAAGTCTCTGTATATTTGCATATGGTGTATTATCCAAGTGGAATACTGGAAATATAGCCTAATATTTCTCTAATTTCTCTTTTCATTTAGCTACCCTTTTCTTTAAGGGGTATTCCAGCGGAGGGGTTGAGACTGTGGCTTTCAGAAACCTCAAAATTCATTCTAGAGGTGTAGGTTAAGCAAAGATACTGTCAAAAACACTTGTATGTTTCAAGTACTGACAAGCTTTCAGTTTCGAACAACTACCTGCCATCCTTGATCAAGAAAAAGTTTCTCCTTCGCAAGTAAAGTTGGTGTAGCATATATGCCCAGCAGCCCACAACCTCGACTCTGAAACAATAGAATAATGTCATAAATTTCATTCAAGTATGTGAAGGAGATTTATCATTCTTCAAAGATTACTAAGGGGAGTGGGCAAGTGTATTAAAAAACTCCTCAAGCTCTAGACAATGGAATATTATCTGCTTTTCATGGTCATAGAGTCAGGCAGTCCAGTGAGTTTGGGTATTATATGAATAACACCCACACACATACATAGATAAAGTAGAGCCAGTTTACGGAACAAATACGCACGGCCAGGCTCGTATTGATGTTAATGATAGTTAAAGAGTAAAGAAAAAAAAAATTGTCCTTGTGGAATGTAACTTAGTGTTCGAAGGAATATGATATGATAAGATAATGAGGTAATGTACAATAACACATGTTCTAGCGTCGATTCAAGTGGGCAGCTAAAAAAGGGGAAAGTAGCGTACAGTTATTTCAACGTAAAATAATATTTCCTTTTCTTTTTGTTGTGCAGCCTGAAGTCTTAACCATCCAGTATCTGGACACCACGTTTGGTGTCCACTAATCTAGATTCAAGTCGGCAGGACCACAAGGGCGGCGAAACTCTACCAACCAAGTTTTAATGCAGCGGCACTCCCAGGGTTCAAACTTGAGAAATCTGGTTAAGCTAGAGCAACCCCTTACTAGTTGATCTACGCGCTTTGTGGTATAAAATTATTTCCTATAAAACAACTAGCAAAGATAGTATCGATATTTAGTAATAACAGTATGAGAGTGAAAGTGCTACAACTAACAAACAAAATAATCAACTTGTCTCCTTCAAAAAATATATAGACTGATCAGATGGGGAAAAGTTTTTCAGGATGCCACTTTATTACTCCCTCCATCCCACATGAAGAGTTGCACTTCGACTCTGCATGGCGATTAAGAAATGAGTTCAAAATGTGTAAGATATCTTTAACACCCCCACATATGAGGTCCACATTTATTTTTCGAGAAAAGGGAGGGTAATTTTGACAAATGCCGTAGCTTAAAAGGGAAATGTAATTCTTCAAATGGGACATCCCCAAAAAGAAAGTGTAACTCTATAAGTGGGACAGAGGGAGTACAATCTCGCAGCTCCTACATGAGGTTTGACCAGTCTACTTACATACCATGGAGCACAACTTAACTAGTCAAGTAGTCAACGTGTTTAGCCTTATTTTTGATAACAACATACATTTCAAGCAAATTACATTGCTTGATTGCTAGTATTTATTACCCAAAAAAAACACCGAGTGAGTTAACTCAGGTTTCGTTTGCTATTCACCCTCGAATTCAGCTCCCTTATATGCATACATTTCCATCTTATGCTTTCTTTCTCCTTTTTTTATTTGTTTATTTTATTGGGGTGTGAGTCATAGACCTACGATTTGTGATACTCATTCTAGAGGCAGTACTCTAAACAGATTTATAAGCATGATGCTACAGTGAGTTGTTACATCTTTACATGAAATGTTTTTTCTTTTTTTGGGAAAACTTGATCCTGTTTATGCTGACTCACAAACCTGATTTGTAAAGCTAATGTTAACACCCAACGAAACGTTGTCTAGTAGCATATGATCACTTGATCAGTATACTGGCATTCTTCAAAACCTCGTGACCACCAATTAACTACAAAGTTTATTTATCCAGGGACATATTGGGTTTTTGACTTAAAACTCTGTCTAGTTGCATATTATCAGTATACTGGAATTCAAATCTTCAAGACCTCGTGATCATCAATTATCTACAAAGTTTATTTATCCGGGGACATGTTGGGTTTTGACGTTAGAACTCAGATTGCATTTGCAAATAATAGAGGGAAGACATAATAATAGACCCCGTGTGGAATTTCAAAGTAACAGGTCGACTGGGTTTCAAGATGACAAACATTATGTGTTTCAAGGTTGTGAGCACAATATTGATGAATAGGCTAGATTATAAACCGATTTACAGCCAAGCATGTTATGCATTACAATATAGAAAGACAGAACTGTATAAAGCTCATTCAAAAAGGAGGGTAACTACATTGAAGCCTTTTATATCTTTCCTCTTATACATACATATATATGTATGTACATATAATTCACTTTAAACAAATAGGGGTAAGGAATGAAGAAACTTAGAAACAAGAATGAGCAGCATTGAGAAAGAATCCAACTCACCTCTAAATTTCTTATCATTTGCTGTCCAAAAGCATCATACGGAAGGATCTATTGAATAGCCAATACAAAAGCCAAAAAGTTGATAGGAAGTATGATAAAGAAAACTAAAACCAGCAAGCTAGGGAGCTTAGAGAGAAGAATAAATAAGAGGTAAAGATCTTAATACCTGCTCATATAAGAAAAATACTGATGTGGGAAATGTATTCGAAGCCCAATTAACTATAGCACGGCTTGAATCTGGATCCAGGTAAATTAATACACATTCTGCAATTATAAACGTTGGCAGGCTGATAACAACATCAGGAATAGATAGCTCAATTGTGGATAAAGCATGATGACAAATATGTCAACAACAACAACAAAAAAAAAATCTAGTATACTGTGGAGAAGAAAAGCAGTAGTGTAACAAAGAACAAAAGCACTTATTAGGCCTTCACAATCTCTTTCACATTGATATCCCTGAGATTATACAACAGCAACGAAACATTCTAGCTTCCACCATCTCACTAAAAACTACATCTTCCTCAATGAATCAATTTGGACATGACAATCACCATTATATGAACTGTTCCTCACAACCATATCTCGTTTGGAACTACGACTTTAAAGAAAGGGCTAGGTGAACAAATAAACATGAGCAGAAGATGCATCACTACTATTAGGAGACACTGAACGTGGATTTCACCCCTCATTTATCAGCTGCCACTAGCCATAATGCATATTTCCAATTTTAAATTTGCTTGCAAAATGATATAAAACAAAGGCATGGAAAGTTTGTACGCTCAAAATGAAGAAAGGGGAGGAGAGAGTTTAGGAAGACAATAAGATAAATTTGAAATTAAGATTGAAAAATTACATTTATCTATCATCTGAAATTTTGGACTGAATCTGGCATATGGCAATAGAAACTGCAATCATAAATATTTTCTTTGCAAGATGTGTTGCCTTCATGCTAAATCTGACAAGCTGCGTGTATACAATTCAGAGATCACAAAGCAAGCCAGGGATGTCTACAAACATTCTACGCAATTCATGGAGTTTCAGGAAGAAGATAACCAGATCAGCCTATAGAAATCAACAAGTATAAACCACTGCCTCCTCTAGCAAGACAGCCAAGAACAG
Source organism: Lobelia cardinalis (assembly GCA_028566635.1). Taxonomy (NCBI): domain Eukaryota; kingdom Viridiplantae; phylum Streptophyta; class Magnoliopsida; order Asterales; family Campanulaceae; genus Lobelia; species Lobelia cardinalis. Next base: position 10,299 of record JAOWAN010040216.1, on the reverse strand, counting down.
GTTTCTAAAACAACAGCCCTTTCAAGTTAATAAAGTGGGTTTGATTCTTAAGTTATCACAAGTCACAACTTATAGCCATAAGATAATCAACAAATCAAAAAGTGGTGTGGCATAATCATCCTGACCAATTGAAAAGTGCAAATAATATCTAGAATATCTTAAAGGTTATGCAAATAGAAGACTGAATCATCCTCAAAAAGAAAAACCAATCACACAAATCTTCATAAGGATCACGATAACGCTATAAATGTAAGACAATTGGGGGAAAAGGAAGGGACAACAATCTAACGCACACCTGAGATCCATATTAGCCGATATGAGTTCATTCAGATTTTGTATATCACGCAAGTCAACTGGCAGTAGTTTGTAATGATCACTGAGTACTTCACCTTTCTCTGCACCATTGAAGATCCTAGGTTAATATAACATTTGAAATTTTAGCATCTGATTTAGAACAAGCAAAAGTAGTGTCATCGTGAACTATATTCATATTATTCAAGAGCATGGAGTTTAATGGGATTGACCCAAATATTTTATAATCAATGAGACCAATCCTTTCAGATTTAATTTCAAAAGAAACCTATGAGGACCATCCAAAAAGAAGTATAGAAAATCATTTCTTCGGTTAGATGAAAACCAATCAAAGATTGCACCATTTGAAGGAAATGTCACGGAATAATTAAGTTATTTATAATTAGACTCCAGCTGTAAATACAAAACCTACTTAAGGGAGCAAGCCAAATAATGAAATAAATATACGGACCAGGATGACAACTCAGTGATGGAGCTCCAGCCACTGCTGGGTCCATGAAGGGTATAATAAACTCAATCTTACCCTTGTACGCAAACTATTTCCACATTCAAACACATGACTAACAAGTCACAATGGCAAAACCTTTTAAGTCTTGTTCCACCTAGTAGGAGTTAGCTACGTTAATCCTTTCCACCATTCATCTCCATCTAAAGCAATATTCTTGATCAGACTACTGGCCAAAGTAACATTATTAACAACCTTTTTCCAGATCATTTTTTACTTTTTACCAACACGAGGGGACGTTTTGACATCAATTGTATCACCAAGTGCAATTATACAAGGGGGTTTTCTTTGATAACAATTGTATCACTTCTTGTAATTACTGAGGTTATTCTATACACTGTAGATGCTCATCCAAGAAAGATAAAAGTAAGAAATCCTTTCAAAAAGGAATGCAATAGGTTGAAAAGCCGGGGCTCCTTTAGGGGGTCGAAAAGTTCTCCAAAATTATCACCCAGATGAAATGCCGTCCAAACAAAAGGGAAACAGCATAGATGTGATTGCATCTAAACTCTTTTGTCTTCAATATATACTACATTTGAGTACTGGGTAAGATGGTAGTTTCACAACTATAGGGGTTGAAATTTTCTCTCCCCTTACACAGTTACACCTGTAACACTGAAAGCATAATAGAAGAGATCTAGCACATGTGAACCTTCCCACCCTATTTAAGCTATGAGCAACTATGCTGATAGCATCAGCTGAATAGCAGCCAATCAAAGAGCTTGGGTGAAAAGAAAGGGGAAAAATAGTATTACCAGAAATTCTAGCCACACAAATCAGCTACGAATCAAATTAGAGTCGTTAACATTTTCACAACCCTTTGAAATGCCATAGCCATTTGAGAGCAAATCTTTAACTTCCACTATTCAAACTACACAATGTACAATGAGATGCCCTAGGGCTTTGATCCTCAGGATATGTAACTCAAGCATGTAAGCAGAAACGTTCTTCTGGGTTAAATAGGCAGCACTGGTGTCCCTATACACCAGCAATTACAGTTTCGATCTTTGAATTATTACCAAAATAAAACAAGTGGGTAAATAGAAGATCGCTGGGAAATAAATTAAAAAGGCCCATAGAAATACCATCAGCAGTTTTTCAAAACTTAGGAGTATATTACCACACACCTGTCTTCTAATCTTCAAGAACCCTATTTAATATTCTTTCCTAATAACTTAGCTCCCATATTATCATGCTGCTTTCGATCATAGTAGCCTCACGGCTCTGAAACCCCATTCAGAATTTCACTTCCACTTATGTGCTTATACTGGTTGTCAGAAATTTTCAATTTATTACATGTCAAACAGGTGCACGTCTATAAAAATATCAGTAAGGTGGAGCAAACACTTCTTCAGACTTTGTGACTAAGCAGATACAAAGAGCTCATGAAACTGTAAATGAAGCATCCAAGAATACACTTTCCAGCTTATATGTCTCCAAAACTAGAAATAGCATCATGCTGACGTTCAATGAAAAACGACGCTCTGACAACCAAGAATGATGATGTTTGCTCCAGTGCAAGTACTTTTCTGAAACTGTATTTAGACCTGTCAATTTGCTACCCATTAACCCATTCTAACCCGCTTTAACCTGCTAAACAACTTAACCTGTTACAACTCATTTAATTAAAATTTTCAGTATTAGAATGTATAAAAAATATTTTTTTTGTGCAAAAGAGTATTCAAATGTTAATTCGAATTTAACTTAACCCATTTATTATACAATTGAGTTGATCGATTGATTAAATGGGTTATAATAGGTTGAACTCATTACAACCTGTTAATTATTATAACTCAACCCATTTGACCCAAATTGACAGGCTTAACTGTATTTAATGCAATACAGCAGGTCTACGTAACATTATGTTTAGTACCTATTTGGCTATTTCCTCAACTCGAATTAATAGTGTTTATCTTTTATTTTGTTTATAATATAGGGGCACATTAGACCACCTATGGGCTAAACCACCTTGAAGTTCCCCCATCTACCCCATGCCAATGGAACTGGACAAAGTCACAAGAACATAGCTTGCATGAATCAGACCAGTGGGTCATATTTTACCACGTACTACCCATAGAGTAATTGATATATCAAAGAGAGCAAAATGGAAGATCATTAGATTAAACTCATAGTCTCATCATCCAGGAAAGATTACCTCTAGATATAGATGCTGATTCACCAACTTTTTCCCGTAACTGAGAGGAGGTTTCAATAAGTGTTGCCTTTTTAATAGTCACCTGGCGTTCAGATATATATATGATCAGCCTCTTGCAAGTTACGTTCACAAGTGAAATAACACCGACGAAAGAAATGGCATGTCATAATTTTTCACAGCTAACCTCTAAACTAGCCAACTAGGCACTGAAAGTCAGTTTTTGCTAGTGCAATCCCAAATTATATTTATCATGGTATCCACCTAGACTAAGATCTGTATGTTCCGGTATATACGCCAGCGCGTTTGTAAAAGGCCGCAACATAGAAATATAAAGCTCAAATTTTACCTCCTTAAAATCTAGTTCCACATACAAATGAGGTGCTTTTCCTTCATCCTGTCAGAGTTTAACAGAATTTGTTAGTATTTTCCTAAATCTACAAGTAATTATTTCATTATAGCTAGATATGAACTATAACATATGAATTTAGGTATCAGTCATGCAAAATGTATGTCCTGCTCATTTACGTCCCCAGATCTGTATGCTTTTTGGAAATTATAAAGCAAATAGAAACTAAGTTAGCATTCATGAGATCATTTTCGGAATCACTAGTAGTAACAGATAACTTACCTTCAGAAAGCATTTTCTATCTTGAATGATGAATCCTTATATTGCTTTCAGCCTTTTACGACATATAACTTTTGAGAATAAAACACATCTAACATTTTGAACATTCATATTTTGTACGCTACGCAGAATAAAGACCCAGCCATCAAGGGAGTGTTTCATGAAATATGGATCTTCCAAAAGCTATTCTAGAGAGACCACAAACTTACCACAGACACTTTATTACTCAATAAACAAATGCATTGGCATTTTCAAATGTAAACCAGAAAAAAGAAAATTATGAAGTTTAAAATTGAGAAAAAAAAAACAGTTTCTGAGTGCATCCTTCACAAAATCAATCAGAACTGAAAGTAATACACACACCTGTAACTGGAAATACGTTGTATCAAAACCAGCTCCTAATGATAAAATCTGCTTTCTGGTATGACCTTGTTCATTCGAACTGAACTCGGATGTAAGAAACTGATAAAGTAGCTTCCGGAAGGCGGCCCAACGAGCAAAGTAACCTTAAGTGCCATGCAGGAGCAAAACCATAAACAAAAATCATCACAACAATAAATACAGATTTAGCAAGCAACTTTTAACCTATAGCAGCAATCATCATACCGCGATTTATGATTGGAGATCTTCTCACAGGTCTTCTCACAAATAAATGGATGTATTCATCTTTCATATATCCCTTTTTGACACAAGACCTACAACATGGACATAGACAGATATTAGCTCTTTTCTCCAGAAACTAAAACATTGTTAATTAAGCTAACAACAAGCATATGGGTGGATGTAACCGAAAATTATCACCTATTCAATAATCAAATGCTAAAACTCCTTTAAAATGAGATGAAAGACAACAGAAACAAGTTTCTTCCGATTGCTCATAGATGTTCTATTTTAAAAAATGAGGTAGTTCAGATCATGCATGCTTAGTTCCATGTAACCAATATTGCAGTAACTGAAAGGATGAAAACCCATTTTCATTTTACCTGAAAAAGTAGGTAGAACTTATGTTTATTTATAGTTAAATGTATGCATAATCAACCTCAATGCACAGAGTGAAATGGTAACTCTGTGAAATTCTAGAGATTGTCTACTCTAGATACAAGGTTCCATATTAATATATCATGCAAAAAGAACAAAAATGATGTAGAGTAAGTTAATTACCCCAACACCTATCATCCTTCAGCCTTACCTTCACTATTTATCTAAGGGAAAACACATCATATAAAAATGACTGATTAATACAAAACCAACTGACAAACCAAGGCCTTGCAGAGAAGTGTGCATGGACCGCCCAATGATTGGTAGCTGCAGGGTTACAAGTACAAGCTCTCCTCAGTCGTCTTCTAATATATTCCCTCTATCCTACTCGAAGATCATTGTTTAGCTTTTTCGGTTACTTGATCAACAGTTGTGCATATACATATCCATATCCATATCCATATTCATATATGCATGTACCTATACATATACATATATGTATATATGCGTATACATATACATATATGTGTGTATATATATAGACACACACATGTATATACACATATACATATGTATATATAACGACACACATAGACATCCCAATAATTCTAGAGAATAAAAATATGCAATGTTAAACTACATAAAAAGTAAGGTTTTACTTATGGAAAGTCAAAAGACATTTTCTTCATGAAAAACTTAATCAAGTGAGCCAAAGGAGGAGTTAAAATCAACTCGTGGGAAGGCTGGGAGCACATGGGTTCATTCGGGAATCAGGACTTTCAATCATAGTAGTGAGTTGCACGAGCCTAGCTCAAAATTACTTTTTTTCCGGAAGGGATGGAACAAGATGATTTTTATAAGAGGTAAGATGTGCAGATGCAGACAAGATATCCACCAGTTTACACAAGACAGGTCAAACCCAGCTCACAAGGCTCCCGCTACGGAAAGTCAGGGAAGGTGCGAAGTAGGTAGCTTTGCCTCCATTGTAGAGAGCCGATTCCAAAACTAGGACCAGCATGAAAGCGCTGATTTGCAAGGCACTTGTCAATGAGCCAAAATCCGACCTTCTACCATTCTACGACAAGACAATAAGAAATATAACAAGATCCACAACCAACAACTCAAGACTGCCTGTCAGTCTCTCGCCAGTTTACTCAGGAGCAAACTCTTAAACATCCTGAAATCAATGTCTCAAAGGTAGGTCAGAAAGATCACATGCTCTTGACACAAGGTAAAGAGTAGATTCTTGCCATCAAAGATTCTCGAACAAGGATGTTGACAGCACAATTCCAACTCATTCCCCTTTATTTCCTTTTTTTAGACCCTTCCACTTCTTAACCCGAAACTCCCTGTTTAAACCCTCGATTGTCCCAAGAAAGACTTTCCAACACTGAGGTGCTCCTAGTGACTCTCCGTGCCACACCGTGGCCCGTTTTTGTAAATGAAACAGAGAAAAAAAAGCATGTAATGAAATATGGGTTCGGGAGCTTAGCTACATATCAGGAAGGGGTTAGCCACCCGCCCTACTCTTATCTAAGGTCGGATTGCTAACATGCCTATCATCCTATAAATGGTTTGGTATAGTTAAAACTCAAAACATCGACATATTTCCGTTTGTAGCATTCAAATTAGAGAAAATTTCCAAAATGATAAGACACTGAATGGGAGGTCAATGTACCAGTTCTAGGTCATATAACGGATTTCGTAACCTTAAAATAAAAGAGCAACCTTTACATGGATTTGCACCTAATAAAGACTTAAAAAGAGCTTCACTAAGAACTCTAAGTCTGGCATGGCATCTACCTAAATGATAGATTTGCATACTCAAAGTCTGGAAAAAGAGTTACACTTCTCCTAAGAAGTGACTTCACCTTCATCAGAGATGTAGAGATGGAGAGACTACTTTGGAGATGATTCTAGGACTCTTTCTTCTCTTCCTTTATTCCATCATCCCTCTCTTGGTAGAAATGAGGGTTCATATGACTAGGGCAATGTTAGTGTTTACGCTAGTTCGTGGTAAGGTTTCTAGTAATGAATTTTGAGCTTGGAGTTATAACGGGTGTGTGCTTCTCTTGGATTTTCTAAAGAGGAGAATACTATCTTGTTGCTGTTAAAGTTTGTTGGTTGTTGTTTGAAAATCACAAGAGACTGAGAGAGAGTTTAATTTCTTTTCCCCTTGCGTAAAGGAGGAAAAAAAAATATCAACTTGTTAAATGGTAAGGAAGAATTGGATGAAACCCTCTTGGTGAAATGGATGAGAGATGGCTCATATATGTTTATGTTGATAAACGGATAAGTATTTGGTCTCTGTTCACATACTTCGAAGAGATCATTCCTACGTAAACTTTTTCGTGACTTGAGCCTAATAGGCTTGACATGATATCAAGCGCATTAAGAAGTAAAAAATTTGTAACCATTATTTCTCAAACCACATAAATATACCTAAGAACCCCCTTAACCTAACTCGTACCCATCAAGAAAATACAAATCTAAGGTGAGTTATGATTTGGACACGAGAACCGGCATAAATGGTTGTGCCAAAACATGTTTAACACCATGCGCACATTGACTCGTGATACATATAGGCTTAGGGTTTAGTAGATTGCTTCGTACAATTAGGAAAGTTAGGCTAAATTTTGGTTAATGGTATCAAAGAAAGAAATGTTTAGAAAATATAGCACACAGACTTCAACATTTGACTTGTATATACCTATTTTATGTATACGCGTACTTGCCTTGTGTGTGTGTTGATACAACCCTATGTGCTGTGTTTCAACAATTGCCACCGAGGAAAGTGGCTAGGTAAGAGTTTGAATGTTAATTGTTAGCTACTATCAGCTAGGGCTTAGCATTTAAGGGGCTGTTTGGTAAAGCCCGAAAACCGGATAAAAGGGTACTAGAGCGGCCGGGATGAATGAAGTCCGTGTTTGGTAAATGATTAGATGACTTAAATCAGAGTTGAACTGATCCAATTAGAGGCTGCAAACTAGCCAAAAGAGTTCCAGCTCTTAGGCGGTTTAAAAGGAAACCAGATCGTTTAACGCATCTCCATCGTCATTAGAATAGAGAGAGAGAGAGAGAGAGAGAGAGAGAGAGAGAGAGAGAGAGAGAGAGAGAAAGAACGCTACTTTTTTCCTATTGCATCCAAGAGTAAACATTTTAATTCCATAAGAAAGTGAAATGTCAATTTAAGGAGCACATGCAACAGTGGTTTTGATGATGTAAAATTGATTTATGAACGACATGATATTCCTCTTCTTCTCTTTTTTTGGCTTCGTATTTTACAATAATTTCTTGACCCATGGAAACATCATGAAATTTTTTTTTTTTTTTTTTTTAGTCATATTGGAATGGATTTAGCATTTTAGTGAATTTTCTCTTTGCACTTTATTTTTCTTTTCAAAATATTATAAATTTATGATATCATCGTCTACATCTTGCATAGCAATAATTAATACTTTAATTAAATCATAGCAAATAAGTGTAAATTAACCAATTTCTAATTCTGAATAGCAAAATAAAAAACAAATTTGAACGAATTAAAAGTAGCCAAACAGCATATTTTGTAGAACTGGTTCAATAAAGAAACTAATTTCATGTATCCCCAATAATTAGTGTTGGTACTGAACTAGTCTGAGCCAAAATCTAAAGTTTCCAAACACGCCCTAAATGTGCAATGTTCCAACCATTACAAGCTGTTTGGTCAGCTATAGTTCCCATGTTCATGTCGACCTTCAAAAATCACAGAACATGTCAAAATCAAATCAAACTCTGATGTCGTGTTCTGATTTAAAACGCAAAAATAAATTCCTCTTCTAAACAGCAACAAGATTTCATAAAATGGAAAGCAACAATATTGACCTCGGAATCATACATTTCCATCCAGAAAATTTTCCAATTGGACAATGTGCACTATTTAATAGGCTTTCACAATACAATGTACTAACAAATACAGCTAAATGGATATAAGTAAATTCTTATGTTAGATGGGGTTAATTTTCTTAAATGTGCTCACAAGCAGTATCCTTTTTGAATAAGATAAATACTACTCCATCCAATTTTGGATTAACTTTGATATTTTTCCGATGGATATTTGATTAGGTTTTACCCGTGCTTTCAAATATTATCACAAAGCAATTGAAACTCATTTTGGGAATGATGGAGTATTGACAAAAAGAAAATTTTGTTATTTGACTTGCCAATATTTGCAGCCATCAAAACTAAATTGTTTTCTGGTATAATAACTAATGAGTTTATATAAAACTAATGATGACGAATCTAATTTTGCATAAGATTATGAAAAACTGGAATAGGGAAAGCCGATAAGCATACAGCTTGCTAGCGGAAGCGTCGTCGTTGGTGGCTTGAACTGCTGCTCTGTTGCTGTGAGATTCCGCCATCTTAGCTCACCACACTTCTGAAACAACCACGAATTCCAATCCTGATGGTGAAACCTACCGCGTAACAGAATGCGCCTCTTGAATCTTGATAGCTTGCAATTTCCTGCAGGTTGCAACCCGGCCCAACGTGTTCTGTTTACCGTCCCCTTGAGGTTTGTCTGAATCTAACCATCCCTACCCCCCAGTATTTGAGAAATAGGCATGGACACCCCAATATTTAACTATCGTTAACTATGCTTTAAAGGTCGTTGAACTCTTTGAACAACCTCTTTACACTCGTTTTGGAGATGTTTGGGTGATAAAACGATAGAAATGCCATGGTCAAAATCTTGTGCTAAAAGCATCAAGTTTCTTAATCCTCTTTAAGGCATAACATTGAGAATGAGCACCCAGCCAACAAGTAAATAAGAGAGCTATGTTCGAATTGATATATAATGTATGTCCTCAATATTTTTTCACAATTTGTACAGATATGCATGGTATTATTAATTTTCTTCAATTTATTCGTGTGGATATTCTTAATTACACTAGAACAACCAATGTAATTCTTAAAACGCAAATTACTAGTAATACAACAATCACATTATGAGCTCTAGTCCTTCACCTTCACGACTATCAATTATGGCTATTTGAGATTCAAATATGCGTCAAACAAGATGCAATTCTAATTCTTAGTAAAGTCTGGCACGTTCAGAAGGAAACAACTTGAAGACTTAATGTAGTGACCCGAATCGATCGATGAAATTAGGCATTTATATTAATGTCGCATTTGTATGGCATTAGCATTTTAATTGATATTATGTTTGGCAAATATATTTATGCTGGTATATCTCCATTTAATGGAAATTTAGTTATGTGAAAGTAGGGAATGAAATGGGAAAAGTTGTGGGAAATATTACCTGATTAGGTAATGGCATATGGTTGCAAAGCTAAGTTGGTAAAATAGGTGTGAGGAGGTTGGGTAAAGTGGAACTACAATTGCCAAGGACAAGTGGGTAATATGAGAGGGGCAATTAGGACATTTCACATTTAGGAAATGGATAATCACAGGCTAACGTATTAGGAGCTTCTTTCCTAGTTACTCCCAGCCATTCTCAGACAAGAGAAAGAGAGTGAGAGAAAGGAAGGAGAAAGGAAAAGAGAAAAATCCTCCAGGGGTCAGTTGACCAACCAGGGAAGAAATTGGTGAGTCTCATAAGTAGGTTACTCTTCTTCCTTGTGTGTGTGTATATGTGCATGTGTGTGGGTGTGTGTTCTTGTCTGTAAACAGCAAAGTATATGTGTGTGTATGTGTATGTGAGAGTGTATGAGGGTTAGCCAATTT
>JAOWAN010040155.1:0-15656 GCA_028566635.1 Lobelia cardinalis | reverse complement strand
TAAAGGCGCGCCTTTTCCCCGCCTTGTGAACAGCGCCCCGCCTTGGTAGACCTAGGCGCAGAAGGTGCGCCCGCCTGTGCCCGGCGCCCAGGCGCGCGCCTTTTTGCGCCTTTAATAACTATGCACCCGTCCACAGATTTCCGAGCATACGTGTTGATGCAGATTTATGGGCGCACCATAACAGGAACCACCACCGAGTCCACCTTCGAATTGTGTCAAGATTCGAACGATTCGATATGATGGGATACGATACACCGACACCGGATTTGTATCACGATCCGGATACTTGTTTGAAAATTCTAGTTTCTCTTTCCTGAGAAATTCTAGTTTTTCAGAAGAACGAAATCGTTCTACATTTTTTTTATTCAAATTTAACTCCCCCAACTGTTACAATGAGAAATCTTTAAATAGGCCAACAACTTGTTGCCCAAGAAAATTCCTAAAATAACTACAATTCTAGGAATACAAATCTACCAAAAATAAAAACTCTTACCATCTAAACAATTACTACTATAATTAAATAAAAATAATAAAAATAGAAATAATCTGTCATAATTTAAACCCGGTCTTTTATGCATTATTCTCTCCAACTTCAAAATAATTCGACCTCGAAATTTGAAAATTTCAAAAAGAGGATACTTCATGCTTGATAATTCTTCGACTAGCCTTCGGTGTAGAATGCAAAAAGACTTCGGATCACCGACTTGTCTTAGTTTCCCACTTCGTTAGATGGTGTCCCGCCGATTATGTGTTGCTGAACTTCGTCCATAGGATCCTCTCCTTGTCCCCCACCACGATTGCAACGACGATTACGCGCGTCCACATTTCTAAAGGGGCACACTGCATGTTCTGACAATCTCAAGGCCGTAGAAATTATCACTTGTTGACTTCCGGCAGAATCACCCTTTTGCTCTTTTTCTTCCTTAACTCGACCGCACCCTGTCTCTCGCCTTTTTTTGTAGCTTCTTTTTATTTCTTCTTTTTCTCTTTAGCGAAACCACTTGACTCATTTTTTTTCGTATAAAATTAAAAGGGAAAAAAAGAAAAAGAAAAAAATAGAATGGAGATAAAAGAAGAGGGATATGATGATACCATCCAAAAATCTATCGCCGCCAATTTCGCTTTCTTTGAACTCATGAAACTAGGTTTCAAATCCTTTGAAACTCAAAGAACCACGATCCACTACGAAGCTTCTAAACTCGCGTGTAGAGCCATCATTGTTCTCAATGTCACACGAATCACATTGTCGCAGACCTTCGTCAAGGGATCCTCTCTTTGTCCCTCACCACGTATGCCACGACGAACGTCCACGTCCGACCATTGATAATTAACCTGGAAACTGATACCAAATGATGCAGATTTTTAGACGCACCATGAATAATCTGCAACAACACGAACCACCACCAAGGCCAACTCCGAAATTTGTCAAGATTCGAACGATTCGATATGATGGGATACGATAAACCGACACCGAATTTGTATCACGATCCGGATTGAGGTTTGAAAATCCTAGTTACTCTTTCCTAGAGAAATTCTAGTTTTTCGGAAGAACGAAATCGTTCTACATTTTTTTTATTCAAATTCAACTCCCCCAACTATTACAATGAGAAATCTTTAAATAGGCCAACAACTTATTGCCCAAAAAAATTCCTAAAATAACTACGATTCTAGTTATACAAATCTACCAAAAATAAAGACTCTTACCATCTAAACAATTACTACCATAATTAAATAAAATAATAAAAATAGAAATAATCTGTCATAATTTAAACCCGGTCTTCTATGCATTACTTGTCTTAACTACACATGGGCCAAGTCAATTTAGGGCAATAGGGATTGACTCCAGAATTATACAAACTTGCAATGGAATCATCCGTATTTGTTTAACCACTAGTGTAAGCATGTGCTCGAGGGGACGAAATTGAAAAAAAAAAAATTAAAAGTGGCTTTGGATTCGGCGTAATGATCGTTTCGTGAAAAAATAATATATTCATAATGTCCACACTATTTAAAGTAAAAATCGTTAAGGATCGTTAACATTCTGAGTAACTTGTAAAGGAAAAGGACTAACAACCGTTAAAATACTTTTAGGGAATAAGGTCTTAAGTGCAAAAACAAAGAAGAATGGCTGAAATTAAAGTTTCAGACGCAGCTCCCACATGTGGGCCCCGCATGTCCCCCACTCTCGTCAACCTCTCCAGAATATGTAATCCACTCTCTCACAACATCCCAACGGCAAATGAACAGTTGACACAAGACATTTGTGAATAGTTGTATGAATAATGTAAGGGATGATTTCCCTTATACGATAGATAAGTCATTAAAAAAGACATGTCGGGGGAGGAGGGGGGGTGAGAAGGCATATGCTCTAATGAATCACAAAAATATAGTTCATGATACGATCATGATACAAAGGTCCATCGATACATATCATTGAGGTGAATAAGAGATATTATGCGAACGTATGTATCCAGCATATCACGATATGTATCTTACAACACACTCATACATATGATACGACTAGGATACGTAAATGTCAAATCCGCATCAGATTTGGAATACCCGCATTTAAGCAAACTAAAAAGAAATCATGTTTTCTTTCGAGGAAACGTCTAATGTAAGTCGATCGTAAGTGTTTGGGGACAAAAGCCAAGTTGAGTTGAGTATATTTATTTTATTACTTATTCTTCTAATACTCCCTCTATCCCAAAAAATATCTTCTGCTTCCGATTGTTATTGTCAGCTTTGACCAAACATCTATTTAATATTATGAAATTATAAAAATAGTTATTGATTGTTCATCGTAATATACAAATGACCATTTGATCTAGCGATACCCTCTTCTCTTTCCTAACGGGAGGTTCGGGGTTCAAGTCTTGTTAGAGACGTACTAAGGAGAAATATATCTTGTTGAAGATAAATCCTCACCTTGAACCCTCGTTGTTACTCTTGTAAGGTCTACTTGATTAAAATATAAGGATTGAGGTAGGGTCTATATAAATAGATCTTAAATAGTTGTTCAAAATTATCTTAGGTTGACTCAAAAACGGAAAAGGAAGATCTTTTTGAGACAGAGGGAGTATTATTTAGGTTCTTCCATCGTTCTTTGAAATTCAAGTAAAAAAAGATTGAAGACCCAATTTAGAAAAGTATTGACTTATACACATCTTAAGCTCATTAGTGATTAATATTTTAGAGTTTAATGTAACTTATCAATAAAGTAGGATCATGGTGCACATATTCCATGCCCAAAAAAGTAATTGCTTCCTTTATATGATGTGCTCATGGATAACGGTCCTTTTACATTAAAATTAAGTAACATACAGAATTTCTAGTTTTCTACTAATTTAATATATTAATTATAATAATTTAAAATTGGGTCCGTGTCTTATGATATGATGAGCGATATGATACAAAAATGATTTTGGGGAAGAGTGGTTCACGATGTGACAACAATCGACATGACTAAGTTTAGTAATACACGTAAGTAAGACTTGACTTTCTTTTAGCAATATGCATTCTTCCCATCATATATTGTAAGTCGATAACTACACAAACTCGACTAAGTTTAGTAATACACGTGTGTGAGACTTGACTTTGTTTTAGCAACTCTTCCCATCATAGATTATAATAACTACACAACTTTTTTTCGGTAAAGTCCTATGGATAGTAATTTTCCTTGAATTCCTCACCTCTCAATGACGATTGTCTACCTCCCTTACTGTCTATTTGGAAGAATGTTAAAGATGGATAAAAGAAAGCCTCCTTCTATCTTCCCCCTTCACTTCTCAATGTCCGAAGGTTAAGGTTTAAGAGGTGGACAATGTTACACTAATGGGATGCCTAGGTTTGCAGAAAGTAAGGTGAAAATGTTGACTAACTAGTGGCAAGGCATGGGAATGTCACAACTAGGATCTGTGATGAAAGTCCATTTGTCTTGTATTCTCTCATCATTATAGCTCACAAAGAGTATTGCTAAACAAATCCCTATGGAACGTGTTATTAATTTACACAATGTCAGTAAGAATCTTTGTCATGGCTGCAAATTATCACAATCTAATAGTTACCAATGCATTTGTTTTGATTTCCAAAGTACATTGAATACATAGATTGTTCAGAAGCATTTTTCGGCCCTTCTTAGCAAAATAAAAAATGTAGCCAAATTCTATTTCAATGTGCATTCGAGCGAGTGGAAGAGATACTCATGAGTCTTGCTATGCTTCCAAGGATCTCACAAGGGGCCACGGCTTATTAGCCGTTTTGCCTCTTACACCAACCACTGGTATTCAATTGGTAAAGCTTGAGAAATGAGGCAAAAGCTTTAAGCTTGAAGGAAACCTTGGATTTCCAGATTAAAGAGGCTAACATAAAATCATGTGGAAAATAAGATTTGATAGCTATTCTCATGAAAGAATACACAGAAATGAGGCCACTAGCATCTGCAAGTGAAAATCTGGGGTCATCTTGAATAGAAGGATGGAATGATATAAATTGATTAAGCATAGCAATGACATCTTAAGCATCCCTATCAATCAAGATCCTAAAAAACTGAAAAGGTCCAAGAAGAAGTACTACGGTTGATAGCAGCATTACTGGTGGCAGAAAAGCCAAAACAAGCAAGGAAAATTTAAGCTAAGGGGTGAAACCCCAAGACAAATATTCTTCAAAACCGAACATGTGCCGGTCTTCACCATATATAGAATGTTAGGCCAAAAAGCTTATATAATCAAGTCTTGCAATTAATAGTGTCATTAAATGATTTATCAAAAAATTGTAGGGTCCCACCAACATATGTCATCACAACACGTTTTCAATAACTCTCATATTCAAATTTCAGCTAAAGTCATCAATAATTCATTTGGAATATTCCTAAGGCATAGTAGAGCAGTGTTTGTGGCACATATAATTCAACATTAACTATAACAAGTATCCCACTTTAGAGAACTAAACATACAAAATCCAACTACCTCAATTGGAACTTGACATATACATCCAAATTAAGAAAAGGGTTGAACTTTAATATCCTTAACTGGCCCTCAACATGAGGCACATGTTCATCCTTCTCAAAGAAAGAGTGAAAATATCAGATGTGATGGTCCAAAAGGGAAATGCATATTCAAGTGGGATAGCTCAAAAAGGAAAGTGTCCCTCTTCAATTAGGTCAAGAGAGTAATACATATAACAAAATAAATTTTACTATAATTCTTATCTCTTCACCTTTTGACTCGCCTACTCTAAATTGTCAAAATTGACAGGTTCCTAACTCGAAATGCTCAATTTTTACAAGTTTAACTATCAATCTCCTCATCATAGACTATGTCAAAGAAACCCATTCTACTTTAGATGTTCCATCTAGAGAGTCGTGAATAGTTATAGATTTCCTTATGTACACATATAAAATCAGAGTTAAATTAGAAAAAATAGTTCACAAATCAGGGGCTATACATTAAAGAATCTTGACATCAAGCCTTTGAAACACATGTTGTTAACTCATCTCAAAAATTTGAATCGACAATAATTTTATTTGGTGTTTTTAGAGCAATGGTGATACACGCAGTGTGTGTATACGTGTGTGTGTGTATATATATATATATATATATATATGCCAACACGCTGCTCAATTGCTAGCTAGTGTCAAATTTCATCATTAGTTTTCTTTCACTTGAGGCACTACATTAGGGGGGTGTAAAATAGGCAAATCATGAGAAAATTAACTTAATAAACCTTTCTAAAATCATAAAATAAAAGGTCACTTCTATAATTCTATTCAGAAGGTTATTTTGATAACAGTTTTAATTCAGAGGATTAACGAAAAACACTGAAACCTCAAACCTCTCTTCTTTTCTCTACAAGCCCACTTGGGTATATATCCCCACCCGCGCACCTAGAACCGCCGCATTGGAGTGTCACGGTCCGCCGCTCGGTTGATCGTGACAGGCGGATGAAAAGTTACTTTAGTTACTTGGGAGCAATCAAATTTTTTACTTCATAATAATGGATTCTACTTTAATACCAAGTGAAAAAGCCCAAATACTGCAAATGCAGCAGTTCCAAGTCCTCAACACCTCTCTCTCCAATCTTTATTGGCTAAACTGCAGGACTTTCCTTCCCAGCGAGTTACACTGGCAGCACCCTTTCCTTCGCCACCAATGATTTGCTGCCATTAAACTGCTGCTGCCAAGCCATACAAAACCATTCTACTTCATTAATGGTTGGATAGCTAATGCTTCCCTAACTCAACTCAACTCAACTCAACTCAACTCGGCCGTAGTCCCACCAAGTGGGGTTCCGCAACATACAATCCTACATTCCACTCCATCCAGTACCAAGTCGGTGACATCCTACCATTTACACAAATGTTTTCAGAATCCATGTTCAGAAGTGATCAAACAAAGTTTACTCTGGTAATGCTTCCCTAACTTCATAATATTAATACGGCACAAGTTCCAGCATATATAGTACATACACACTAACATAGTTATAAGGTTTCGAAATCTTAAAACTTGTCGAATAATACCGATTGAAAATGTGCAGTGCAAACTGGTGCCAATATGTGTGATGAGTATAAATAGACGGATCAAATTTCAGCATATTTTTGTTCAAAATAATTCTGAAAATTGTACCTGTTAAGCTCACTCATCTTCACAGAGTCATACGGGCCGATGATTCCAAAGACGTTGTCGCACGTAAAAGGCGGCGAAACGAGCCGAGCCAACGCGTAGAGATGCGTGCGCCTCAAAAGCCCGGGGAACAGCGCCATGGCAGTATCACCAGCCTCCTCCGGACGTGACACAGTGGTCGGTAGTCGAATATGGCGAAGTCAACGGAGGAGTTGGAGGAGACAATGTAGAAGAGGAGCTTCCAAGGACGGAGACGGCGGCGACTGGGAGGAAAATTAGGGAGTTGAAAAGGATGGCGGTGGAGGGGACTCGTCGACAGAGGCGACGCCGGCCAGGCATTCTTGGGGATTCTGGTTAATTTTAGTCTAATTTTGTTTTTTTTTTTTTGGCTCACCACACCAGTCGCCCCTCGATTTACATTCCTTATATATTTGGAACTCAAATTTTTGTGATAGTTAAAGTAAAAATTTTATATTTGGTGAATTTTCGTAGGGCGACTATTTATAAAATATAAAAATGCTTATTTTAATACACAAAAATTTATGATTAAAATAACCTTTATTAAAAATCCTTTGTACCCTTCCAAATTTAAAAAAAAAATTAAAGAACTGATTTTATTCCCATTAATAAAAAATACCATCAAGTTCATTAGGCTTTCGGCTTACTCAGACCTTCGACTAATCAAGTAAAAAACATGTTCTTCATCTATCTTTGCAACTCCTCCCCACCCACTCTTCTTCAATGTCTCATAATAAATCCAACCTCTTCTCCTCAAGTAGCAGTACACATCAGCACCTTCCCCCGTCCAATCTTCGCCAGCAAACTCGAATTTACAGTCGGGTTCAGCCTCGGGTCATCTGAGCCACTAGTATGTGGGCACAAAAACATTTGCATCTTATCAGATTGCCAGCCCATTTCCGAAAAATAAATGAATCAACACCATTCCGTTTATAGAAAACACCCAACCCAAGTCCATCGGTGCGAGCTCGGACTGTCATATTGAGAGCAATATTTGCCCGAGTGCTATCACATACCAAAAAGATCCGCCCCATATTCGCGTGTTGGTTCATCCACGATGCAAGTTGGATTTCGGGCTATTGTCTTTGGCGTGGAGAGACACCCATTTGAGAGCGCTCCGAGAATCATCGTAGTAGGCAAGGATCGGGTGCTCCGAAGCTAGCCTGTACTCGACGGAGAGGGCGATGACGTTCAGAGGCGGCGACTTGGGAGTTGAGGTAGTAGCTGTAGAAGGCGCATAGGGCGAATTGATTAAGAAAGCGCCGTCGTCGAAGTGAATAGGAGGGTGAGTTTGTGGGTGGCCGTTTTGTAGAGGCGGGCAGAGACTAATTTGGGTTCGAAGGAAATTATGATGTTTTTCGAACAGAC
The DNA here is from genome assembly GCA_028566635.1 of Lobelia cardinalis. Lineage (NCBI taxonomy): Eukaryota > Viridiplantae > Streptophyta > Magnoliopsida > Asterales > Campanulaceae > Lobelia > Lobelia cardinalis. The sequence continues at coordinate 7,650 of JAOWAN010040155.1, read as the reverse complement.
ATCGATTCTGGAATCAGTGGAGGGGAAATGGGGAGCACAAAAACCTCTCGTCATGGCCGTCTTTGTTGATGCAGACGATTGGATGGAAAGCATGTGCTACCTCCGTTGCGTTTAGATCCATGGTGATGGTAAGTCAATGCCAGAGATAGAGAAGTTAAGAGTAAGCTCTACGATCTTCAGAGCATCCATTACTAAACAAAATAATAAAACGAGTTTAACATTTAATTTGTATAATATAAATATATAATTGTTATTTTGGAAGAGGGATAAAATAGGTATATAAGTGTATTGAAATTAATAAAATATTTAAAAAATGTATAGTTTATGTAACTATGTCCTAAACTTAGCACTTATGTGCTTTGTAAATAGTCGCTCCCTTTTTTTTATTTAATTTTTAAAATTTTGTGATATTCAAAGTAAAAAATAAAAAAGATAAATTAATTGTAAATTAAAAACCCAAAAATTTCCCTAAAAACTACCCTTCCAAGCAGCTCCTTGCTGTGTGGTTGAGTTTTTCTCTTTTCCTGCTTTCCTCTTTGGGGCAGTGTTACATCAAAAGCATATATACACGGAATTATTTTTTGTGCTGTTATTTATACACTTTATTTTTTTTATAAGTTTACACTTTATTTTTTATTTTTTAAAAATATTCAAAATACAATTACTATGATACCCTTATTAATAGAATTAATATATTTACACATCTTTTAAATTAAAAAAAAAAAAAACTAAATACACACCCCTAGGATTCAATATATTAACTGACAGTGATATGGAAATTCTATTTGAAGGTGAAGAAGTTTGCTTGTAAATTTAGAGAAATTGATCTCTGTCAACAAGTTCGTCCCTTTCAAACTACCGGCCCCTTTTTTACGGACTCAGATCCTCTATGGCACATTGTGTGCCATAGTGTGTGTCACCACTCACATGTGGTGGGATCCACTAACACAGTGGGGCCCACCGTGGTGGCACACACACTATGACACACAATGTGCCATAGGAAATCCGGACTCCTTTTTTACGGCAACATCGACTTGCGGGATTGGGATTGACACATCTAGAGTTGGGGCGACCTTGGAATTGGGAGAGCGAGTTGGCTCTCGAATGATAAGCGATATTAACACAAACTCTGGAAAACAGTTGAAGATGATTTATCAAAAATCAATCACTAATCCTTTTTACAAGTTGTGGAGAGAGCAGGTTTGTTTCATTTTGCTTTCCCTCCCTCCCTCCCTTCCTTCATTCCTTTGCACAATCACTACCATAATTACCATTTTCATCCATCCAAACCCCCGAGTTCATGGGGCGAATTAATGATGTTAGTACACAATTTATGGATGTGAGGCAGCTTATTTGAAAGCCTATATCACAAAATCAATAGAGTGGCCCAATCGATGAATCTCGATTAGAAAAGAAATGAGAAAAATAAGAAGACGATAGGTTGACGCGATAAATTTCATCCCTAAAGGATTATGTTTAAAATTACAATGAAATATCTTTCGCTAATCAAGTATGCTCCACTATTTTTCTTTTTGAAAACGAAATCTTTAGACCTTCACTCCTCGTAGTATAAAAGTTAATCATGTAGTCCAGCAGAGCATTGCCCTTGGCACTCAAATCACCGCCCTTGGCGCTCAGATTCTGTCAATTAGTGCCCTTGGCACTGCTGCCGGGAATAGAAAATGTTTTCCTGAATTACTTTGTGTTTTCTCTTTTACCTTTTAGGGTTTGGATTGTACTCATTTAAATACTTCTATTGAATATCAATACAATTAAGTCTTTACAATAAATCAATTCTATCATGGTATCAGAGCATATTGATCCTAGTTAGTCTTCTTCTTCCTCTTAACCCTAGCCCTAGCCGCCGCCCAACCCTCCCCCCTCCTTCCAAAAACCGGCCTTCCCCCTTCCCCCAAAAACCGCCGCCTCTTCTTTCTTTTCAATGGCGGAAAGCTCTTCTTCTTCGTCCCACTCTGCTGCTTCATCGGATTTTGTTCCTCATATTTACAATCCAGCGAAACCAGATAAACATATTGTGATCATCTCATCCCTTGGCCAACCAATGATGAAAGTAACTGCCGTCAATTATTTATCATGGAAGATGCAAATAATCGCTACTATACGCGGTTTCGATCTCTTTGGCTATGTTGATGGCGTCGTTCTTATGCTGCCATGGACAAGATCTATTGTTGGCCGTGAGGAACCTAATCCTGCGTATATCACTTGATCTCGTCAAGATAAATTCATTGTCTCTTTTCTCATCGGTAGTGTAAGTTTTGCAGTTTCTAATTTTTTACATGTTGCTCAAACTTCTAAATAAATCTGGGATATTTTTCTTAATACATATGGTAGTTCTTCTAGAGCTCATATCAAACAACTGATTGAACAATATTTAAAATGACCACAGTAGGGATCTTTATCTACCTCTTAGTTTCTTCAACGGGTAAAAAAAAAGCGCACGAATTGGCACTTCTTGGGTCTCCTCTTTCTAATGAGGATTTGTGTGATAAAATTCTTGATGGGTCGGATGATGTTTATCGTCCCGTGGTTGAGGCTATTCATGCTAGGGATGATATCTTTCATTTGAAGCTTTACATGAAAAATTACTTCCGAAGGAATTACAATTTCGTCAGCAACATGTTCTTCCAAGTTCCCAAACTCCGGCTACTATGAATGCTTTACAGGGTACATAATCCTAAGGGCAGAGGGACAGAGATCTGGTTTTTAAGGTGGTCATCTTAGTGGTCAATCGTCACATTCTGGTAGCATTCCTACCTTGTCGGCGCCTAACTCTTGGACACCGAAAGGTAGGGGGTGCGACTTAAGTGCCTTCTCCTGTACCGGGATTTATTCCATAGCAGGCTTCTTCACAATGGTCTGGGTCTAATCCTCGTCTTCCTTCCAAAACATTTCTGGGGTGCTATCAAGGTTGTGGCCTATAGGGTCATCCTATTCGTTTCTGTCCTCAATATGATCACTAGTGCAATCAATACCGCAACCTTCTAGAAATAATGATACTCTTCCTCCTACACAATTTGGTTCTTCTCAAACGTGGCAGCCTCGAGTAAATATGGCAATTAATGGTTCTTCCGCTTCGCCCAGTTGGTTACTTTACAGTGGTGCCTCTCATCACATTAATTCGGACATCGCAAATCCGTCTCTCCACTCTCTTACACTCAGTGTGAAGATGTTATGCTCCCAGATGGTTCTGATTTGCCTATTACTCACATTGGCTCTACCTCTGTCACTTACTTTTCGTCCACTATATCTTAATAATGTCTTATGTATTCCTTATATGCATCGTAATCTCCTATCTATTTTTCATCAGTGTACTCAAAACAATATATATCCATTGAGTTCTCATCTTCATTTTTTCTTGTGAAGGATTTCCAAATGGGGGTTCCTTTGCTTTCAGTCCAGCTAAAGATGGTATGTATGAGTGGTTATCCTCCTCTCCTTCTCCTGTCGCTTGCTCCTCTGATGTTCATATATCTTTTGCTGCCTGGCATTCACGTCTTGGTTACCCTACTGGTCATGTTCTAAGTCACATTTTGCACACCTTTCGGCTGCCTGTTTCAACAAATAGTTCAAGTTTTATGATGCTTGTGCCTGCTCCAAGAGTCACAACCATCCCTTTTCAGAGTCTTCTATTACGACTAGTCGTCCTTTAGGGGTCATTTATTTTCATGTTTGGACATCGCGTGTGGTGTCTCATAACAATTTTAAATACTATTTGATTTTTGTGGATCATTATACTAGATATGTTTTGGTTTTATCCTCTATTAAGAAAGTCAACTGTTGCTTATGTTTTTCCTCGTTTTAAATCGCTTGTGGAAAAGTATTTGTATTGTTCATAAAATGTTCTACTCTGATAATGGGGGTGAGTATAATACTCTTTCCTCCTTTCTTGCTAGTCATGGTACATCTTACTTTACCACACCTCTGCACACCTCGAAACACAATGGTTTCTTTTAACGAAGACATCGTCATATTGTTGAGACAGGTCTTGCTCTTCTTCTTCATGCCTCTATTCCAGTTTCTTACTAGCCGCATGCCTTTTCTGCATGTGTTTATCTCATCAATCGTCTCTCCACTCATACTCTAAAGATGTCATCTCCATATGAGCACATTTTTTGTCAGTCTCCAAACTACAGTAAAATTCGAGTGTTGGGTGTCTTTGTTATCCCCGGCTTCGTCGTTTTATGTCAAATAAACTTAGTCTTAGATCTCTTCCGTGTGTCTTCGTTGGGTATTATACCTCCCAAATTGCCTATTTGTGTCTTGAACATGTTTCTGGTCGTCTCTATTGATAATTAGTACTATATTTTAGCTCTTTATTATTTGTATTTTCTATATTTATTTCGAAATAATGCCTTAGTTTTATGTGATTTAGTGTATTTAGGCAATCTCGAGGGCTTGTAGCTTAAAGTGATTAATTCTGCAGTTTTGGGAGCTAAAAATTGTATATTCAGAATCCTTGTAATATTTGATGTAAAAGTCGTGAGGCCCGTTAGTTATCCGAGCAACTTATGAATAAATTGTTAATAAAAGAACTAACGGACGTCAGAAATTTAATGAAGAAGGGCTGAAATGTAAAAAGGAATATAGCAGCAGCACAGCAGCCTTGTACCATACAGCTCTCCTTTGCTGTAGCCAACAACCAACAATGAAGCCACAGTTGGCAGGGCAGTCAGTAGATTCTTGGGGGAGTTCAGCAACAGTATAAAGACTCCGTATGCATTTAATTGTCATATTTAGATCCAATTTTCTTTCGACGATAAAATAAAAATCCGAAAATTAATTAGTTCCTTGGGCAATTGGGAATTCGTTTTAGACAAATATTCCAAATTAATTACTTACCAATTTTATTGTATTTTCTATTTTTATTTTTTTTAGGTTTAGGATTAGATTTTGTTTTGTCCTATAAATAGAGGCCTAAGTTGTACGATTTTAAGGGCCCTTCTTTGCCCCTATTCTGAAATCTATTATATTTTTTGATCCCTTCTCTTCTTATTTTCTCCCTATTCTCCGTAGCGTAGGGATGAGCTTGATTTGACAATTTCAAGTTAGCGAGCAATGCTTGTTTAATTTGAATTGTGTGTCCATGAATTAAGATTGATGACCTTAATTCTTAACGCATAATCGCTATCCATCAATTTAATTGCTTTATTAGTAGGGATAAACTTGATTTGACAATTCAAGATTAGCTTGAATTGTATGTTCATGAATTAAGATTGACGACCTTAATTCTTGACGCGGAATTGCTTTCCACTTATTTACTTGCTTTAGATTAAATATTGTTAATAGAATTTGGGATTGACGAACCTAGATTCGTTTAACAATCTTAGTGATTAATTAGTTTTATCAAATCATTATTTATTTTGTATGCTTAGATTAAAATTGGGATTAATTATTTGGTATTTATTGCGTTTTTATTCGACTATCCTCGTGGGATCGACTTGTACTTATCAATTTATTACTTGTGTGACCGTGTTCTCTTGCACGTAAATTTCTACTCTATAAAAGCCACATCATCTATGTCTCACGTCATGTTGAGTTTATCAAGTCTGAGTTTCCCTTTCGGGCCCTCACGCTTCTTCTTCCTCAGCTGCCACCGAGTCGGTTGAACCTCCATATGGGCTACTATTTTCCTTTGTTCGTCCTCCTACTTCGGTTGTGTCTCCATCCACTGTCGCCACTAACCCATCTCGTGCAGGTTCGGGTGATTCTTCTCATGTGTCTTCCTCGGGTGCGGGTGATTCATCTCCAGCGGGTTCGAGATCTGTTTACCATGAATCCTCTCCTTAATCCTCTTCTATCTCCGGTGTCGACTCCTCTCCTCCCCATGTTCATTCTATGGTCACTCGTGGAAAAAATAACATTGTCAAACCTAATCCTAAATATGCTTATAGTGTTCTTGTACTGTCTTCCTCTAATATTGAGCCTTCTTCAGTCGCTCAGGCATTAAAGGATCCTCGGTGGCGTCAGTCTATGCCCGAAGAATATGAGGCCTTGATCCATAATGGTACATGGGAATTAGTTCCTCGTACTACAGATCAGAATGTAGTTGGTTGTATGTGAGTTTTTTGCACTAAATGTTTATCTGATGATTCTGTTGACAGATTTAAGTCTCGTTTGGTTGCCCTTGGCCCTCATCAGCAACCAGATATTGATTATAATGAGACTTTTAGTCCGGTTATCAAACCAACTACTAGTGGGTACCCAAGAGACGTTTCTCTCCACGCATTGCTCTTACATTGATGAAGTGAGAATGTTGAATCACAATACGTAAATATTTGATTAAAATATTAGAACTTTGGGTTATTATTGATTTATATAATATTACTCATTACATTTATACGCATTTAATATGATAATAATGTATTTATATTTTAGACGAGCTACTGTAAATTGGAGAGAGAGCGATTCTCAGGTGGAGGCGAAAGGGGATTCACAGCTTTGTTCAGTCTTCGATGGTCAGCGGAATGCTCAAAGTTCGGGTCGAAAGATGAGGTCGGATCGAGTGCTTAGATTTGGAATATTGGGGCACAGGTACTCGACCTAGATTCGCGATGTAACGCACTGATCGAGCTCGCGGAGCGACACTATCGTCGTCTTCATTGATTTCAACATTAGCAGATATCCAATCAATCGTGGATCAGGGATTAGTTGACTACTCAGGAGCGATAATTGTTGCAGTCAAAGCTACATGTAAAGTATAGTGTGCAGACTCAGATGGGCCGCTATGGAGATGATGATGCGCTCCCAATCGTAGCCCTTGCATAAATATCAGCAGCCTCCATCTTTCTGTACTAGAGAATGCCAAGATAGCTACGGATAAATTCCGTCGCTAATTAGCGACGAAAATCGTTGCTAATTAAGAAATTTTCGTTGCTAATTGGTCTTGTTGGGTCAAACGAAGGTCAAAGCAATCTAATTTACCCGCGTGTACGTCGCTAATTGTCCGTTCCGTCGCTAATTTTCCAGCCATTTTTGACGGGAATATTAGCGACGAAAACTGTCGCTAAATTGGATATTCCGTCGCTAAGTGGTTGGCGAATTAGCGACGAAAATAGGGATTTTCGTCGCTAAATGTTTTTAAAATTCCCAAAACAGACGCTCCCATCCCTCTCTTGCCCTAATTACACAAATGCACACACACACACACACACACACACACTGCAGTGCACTCTCTCCCTCCCCGTTTCTTCTCCCTCTCTCTCTCCCTCTCACACTCCGGCGAGTCTCCACGCAGCTGCCACCGGCAAAATCACCTCCACGCAGCGGCGAAGACTTCTCCACGCAACGTCTCTCTTCCTCTGAGGTTCCTCTCTCTCTCTCTCTCTCTCTCTCTCTCTCTCTCTCACACACACACACACACAGACACACAAATGCCCACACACAAACGCCCACGCACACACACAAACACATTACTCTCTAACACACACGAGTTGTTAATTATTTGATATTGGTTTGATTTATTTGTTATTTTCTTGAATTATTTTAATATTTTTTTGATTATCTGTGAATTTAAATGAGTATTTGTTAATCTAAATGATTTTTTGTGATATAATATGTATTTATTGTAATTTATAAATTATTTTTAAACTGCAGAATTAAAAACTATTATTTAATTAATTATTTAAATAA